>NW_019773625.1:254928-270454 GCF_001039355.2 Lingula anatina | reverse complement strand
AAAAAAAAAAAAAAAAAAAAAAAAAAAAGAAAGAAAGAAATATGACGATCAAAATGAGACAAAAATAACATTTTTTCAGTCCTGTTCCCTATGAAGTATAGTGAAAATGTCCCCGTCTACTGTTGTATATTTACCAAGCAAAGAGAGGAATTTTTAATTGCTGCTTCTGCTACGTCGAACATGCAGCATGGTTCTTTGTTTGTTTAAATGGAAGACTGTTTTCTCAGGATGTAGACCTTCATGATCTTGAAGACAGTTTCTGGTTCTTGTGAGCAAAATTCACAGCAGTTGAGTTCCGTTTTTAGATGGCTTCTTATACACGTGCATTTTAATAGATATTACCCAGTATGTCCAACCTTAGAGTTATATTGTTATAAAAATATAGATCTAAATTGCAATTACATTTGTCCTTTTTCAGGCGAAACAATTTATTCTTGCTGTGAAAAAAGGAGCCAAAATCGTATTCGGCGCCATGGAGGGTGCATCGCATCCAGAACCTCCTGAACTTCCTGAGACCCCCGAATATTCTGAACCTCCTGAACTTCCTGAGACCCCCGAATATTCTGAACCTCCTGAACTTCCTGAGACCCCCAAACATTCTGAATCCCCTGAACTTCCTGAGACCCCCAAACATTCTGAACCTCCTGAGACCCCCAAACATTCTAAACCTCCTGAAAATTCTAAATCCCCTTACTTGTGCTGGGAGGGGTTTCACAAACACACACCTGAAGTCGATTCTAAAGGCGCTGATTTTTTGTTCATGTGATGCCGTTATAAACGTAGATTTGGCGGTGTCTTGAAGTATATGTGACGTCACCTTGATGTGAATTATATGACGTCACGGTGTAACATGTGGAGTCATCTCCGACCTGGAAAACTGAAGGTACTTTCACATGTCAAGGCTTGCGACCTGTATAGCAACCGTTTTTGAAGTTCAGACAAATTAAGGGTTATATATACAGGAGTCTGCGTCAGGATTCTACGAATAGGAATGTGTAATAAGGGAACCAGAGAAATCTGATGGGGAAAATACGCATTTGTTATGGAACTTTTCAAGTTGAGTTTTAACTTTCAACGGTCGTTTTGGGAAAGGACCTCAATATTGTTACACTCCGTTTTCTGACCAGCTCTACATTGTGATAGCCTTAATACTTGGAGATTACTTCCCTCTACTAGTGCCACAGATTGATTTTTTACTAGAAACATGTATCAGTTGTTATGGTCTGTCCAGCAAGGCTTTTTCATGGAAGTAATTCATCGTCATTCAGCAGGCCTTTTCTATGAAAAAGGAGATATTAGACTGAGACGATTGCATGAACGCCGAGGAAATATTAGACTGTGAAAGCACAAACAAATTCAGGCATGTGAGCGCGCGTTTGTGCGAGCGAGTGCGCGCGCGAGATATGATGACACTATCTCTATAAACATTGGAAGTGTAACGGAAAAGTAGACAAATTTTATACATAATCTTTTAAACATTTGACTTTATACTCTGAAAATTTTTGTATGATATATACATCAAACGCCCACATACATTGTATTTGTTCATTTGTTTAACTGTTCATTCTGTGATTATGCAGTTCATTAATGACCTTGTTCACTTGTTTATTCTTGTCATTATTAGTGAACAATTGATGTGAACTTCACTTGTGTTCATGAAACAGAAATTTCTCAAACTGATTCTGGTGTTTGTCCGAAAATAACTAACTAGGTGAGGTCATATATATATATATATATATATATATATATATATATATATATATATATATATATAAGAAGTGTGTACAGACCTACTCCGTCATAAGAATACTAAGGGAATACTACTCTTTGTCAATATTGACAACCGGGATTTTTGTGTAGAGGGTACAATACTGCTGTTGATTCAATGGCTCAAGATATCCTGCACAAAGAATGGCCTATGCCTTATGGAGAGGATGCACAATACAAATACTTCCCCCAAAACAGCCTCTTTTCACAATCACATCCCAAACAATACATTTCAGCTGTTATTTAAAGGTATGCTGTACTCGCTTGAAAAATAAATATTTTTAAACTCAATTATTTAATTAAAAATGGTATTGGATGGAATCCAGGTACAGGTCAATCAATGATTTATCGTTTCTTTAATCTATCTATATATGCACTCTTTGTCGTGCAGTGATTTAAACAGAAAATTCGTCAAATTAAATGACCATCCTAAAGTGTATTTTTACATCTCTCTCTATCTCTAAATTCATTAAAAAAAAAACAGAGCTTGGTTTCCTTTTAAAAAGGATAAATAAATATAAAAGAAAAAAGGTCGATTCTGTAAAATAAGCCTCCTGCTGCATAAAGATCAGGCTTTTTTCACTAATGTATAGGAATGAAAGTTTATTTTAGCAATTGCGTCATATTTGATGTAGTAAATAGCCCTGAGATTCAAGAAATTACGCAAATAGCACATCGGATGCATTAGTTTCGATGATTGATACACCAGATAAGTGATTATTTACACTGTAAAACATTGCATTTTTAAAACAGTTACGCTCACGATTTTGAAATGTGAAATTTTGGTTAAAAAAAAAGGTGTAGGAATATTTTAAGTAACAAAAAATAAAACGCTGATTACAGCATAATTTTTTCAATAATTTATTTTACTGAATATTTGATATCTATTGTCATTCCAAAGGTCAAAATATTTCTCGTGTTGGTTTCAAGACAATTATTTATATCTCATAAAAGCGACATAAGTTTGGACTTAAACAAATTATTCGTTCAGGGTGTAAGGGACTTTTATCTTATATCAATTTTCATTTAACGAACTCCTGTCTTTGCCACAAACCACAAAATATATATATATTTCTATATATAGAAAGATATCGTGGACGTGTATTGACCGATATGAAGCTTGGGACACACCTTATCACGTGAACTAAAAAACTTCGCACGGAGTTAATGCAATGACACACCCTACAACATACCGGGTATATATATATATATATATATATATATATATATATATATATATATATATATATATATAAACCGTACCCATTGCCGCGTCGGCAACACTAATGTTTATGACAATTTTAAATACTTTTTTTGCATGGAGCTAATTTTATCACTCAGCTGGCCTCTACAGTATAGAGTAAGGGGTGCAAAAACCGTGTACTATCTCGTTTCGCGTTTACTGTACTGATATTTTTAGGGGGGGGGGGAGAGCAAGGATGGGGCGTAACACGCTCTGCCAATACCCCCCGGTCCGTTATTGTAGCGGTCAACTAAATAAGCCACCACCTGGATGGGTAATATTTTGGTGCGATAGTATACTGGGTACTTGTGTATGCTTCCAATATCCTGTAGATACACAGTCGAACGTCTGTTTTCTTATGATGATTTGTTTAGTCTCTTTTAATATTTAACCTTGAATGGAGTTTTTATTTATAACAAAAGTTTGATTTTCCCCTCTGTGTGTCATAAGTTAATTTGCATTGTTCTATTGTCCCATGTATGTCTCCAGACAAACCTTGATTTTGTCGGTCTTCTTGTATCACCCTGACTTTCAGAGAACAATGGACACTCAACCTGTTTCCTATCACCATGCCTCTGTCGAGAGTGTCTGGAGAGAGAAATTCCCATTGGCACCTGAAACTTAGGGTGTTTTGTCCCTATATTTGCAAGCAGGGATTTCTTTCTCTAAATCTATTTTGTTGATACATGTAGCACTGCTGGGGCTGCAAAACTTGAAGAAATGATCTGGAAACGCGCCTGTATTCCTTTTTTTAGTGAAAATGATTAATGTGAAATTTTAAGGCTAAATGGAGTAGGGGGAAAAGCGATCAGTTTACATTTTTTATGCCAATTATTCGCCCCTATCCTCTCTCTCCCTCTCATTTTGCCCTGCAATATCTGAAGCGTAGCACAACATATTAGTTTTACTACACACTGTGATATCATTATTAGCCTATTTATAATTATTCACGATACTCCTTTTTTTCACAAATCCAGTTTTTTAGCCCTGACAACTAAGTTCAAAAGCGCATTCAGAAAAGATGATCCGCGGATTTACTGATCCGTGGATTAAATATGGCCGAAAAAGGAAATATCGACATCAGGTACACCGCACTATTATAAGATTTTTTTATTTTTTAAATGTCTGAATTGGCAAAGGTAAGTAGAACATGGGACAAAAGTATATGTAAAACCTGTTCCGAAATGGAATTCACCTCCTCCCGTTACTCCAATAGACCGAAAAGGTGGTGTGAGAGTAAGCAAGTCAACATGCCCCCCATTTCCATCTGAAAAAACATACATTGCCCACATCATCTCTGCCCATTTGACGTCATAATAACATCCTTTTTCATCCAATCACCTGCTTCCACCGTTTCAAGGTTCACTCGAGCATAACGACCTGCTCCATTCATTCACTAATTCATCCACCCGTGTGGCCTGTCGAACGAGCGCTAGGTCGCCATCGGTTGTTACAATCTTTCTTCGTTCCACGCAGGTCTGGCAGCTACTCGTGTAGACATGCTGGTGTTGGGTTGGTTAGCATTGTTTCTTTATGGGATTGAGTGCACAAAACAAGGTAGGTTAGTTCCGTAGGTAGGGTGATTCTGGGAGTTCGGGAAAAAACTACACCCTGTAGGCCCTAAGCCTGGAAAAGGTTCGCTCTAAATTGAAATTTGATCTAAGTTCTCTGGACACGCGTGGGTTTCATGGTGAAAAGGGTCCACCTTTTCAGACAGATAAGTCTGGCAGCTACTCGTGTAGACATGCTGGTGTTGGGTTGGTTAGCATTGTTTCTTTATGGGATTGAGTGCACAAAACAAGGTAGGTTAGTTCCGTAGGTAGGGTGATTCTGGGAGTTTGGGGAAAAAAAAAACTACACCCTGTAGGCCCTAAGCCTGGAAAAGGTTCGCTCTAAATTGAAATTTGATCTAAGTTCTCTGGACACGCGTGGGTTTCATGGTGAAAAGGGTCCACCTTTTCAGACAGATAAACTCCTTTAAAATTGCTGACCACAGACTTGAAGATTTTATTTCCCGAAAGAAGGTAGATTTCTCGTGGCCGGTTGGTTGTTGCACACGTGCCAAAGCTCAACAGACGTCTTTCGCGGACTTTACTCTTCATTAGATGAAGGAATGAAAAGTCTCGAGGCTGGTTGTGGAGAGAGAAACGTCGTGGTTAAAAAAAACAGCTGATATAGTTAATCGACTACAGTAAAAGCAGCATTTTATTCAATCCCTTTTTGAAAGAAAATCGCAAAGAATATGTAAATGGTAACAGTGGTGCATATGTTGTTTTTAAAAGTGTAGTTTTGTTTATAAATGAACCGGTAGGCAATTTTTGTTTCTACTCTGCTCGAGACTCGACCTCTCTAGTATTTACTGCTGTTATCACTGCTTTAGAAGATCTGAAAGATAAAATAAAAATAATAATGACGCGTTAACACAGCTTAGGGGTGGAAGTCTTTTTGTCCGCCTCTATCAGTTTCACAGCACTGAAATGCCATGTAAACATTTCGTTGTGATTGAGGTAATTAGGTGAACTCTCCCATACTTATGCAATTATCTTGCTATCTACTTTAAAATGTGTAAAATGTGCCTAGTCTTTGCTTCTTATCTGGTCTGGCACAAACTCTGAAACAATGTTCTGAATGTTCAGCAAAGATACGATGTGGCCGTCACTTAGCACTGAGTACCAGTGGGAGTGAATGCTGTAAACCAGGACCCACGATCTCCAGGGCAACTATAGCTGCATTCCAGTTCTTTCACCCCATTTCCATAGATTTTTAGATCGATCTATCCCTGTTGGGAGTCTCACTAGATTACTGTCAGCTTGGCCGGCTTAAGCGTCTGTCCCACCTACTAAAAGCTGTAAGGGGGTAATTAACTATGGTGCCCGCTCGGCTGACTGCAATTTAGCGTGCACCCCCAGGAAGTTAGGTCGATCTAAATCTTAATCTCTAGATCGATCTAAATCTCTGGGAAAGCACCATTTGTCTTAATTAGTCTTCTTCCCATTGGAAAATTTCATATTTATTGACCATGCATATATCCTTGCACAGCATTGCCTGACCACATGCAAGCATACATGTTTTCTGTTAACACACACACACACACACACACACGCGCATGCGCATGCCAAAAGTGTTCAAGGTTTGTTATTTAGTACTGTGTATTACATGCCTTAGTCATATGTTCAATTTTGTTTTTTTTTCCTTACACTCAGTACATGTATCACATTTCTGCATGTGTGTTGTTTATATATTGTTATTGCATTCACCTTGAACTGTTAAGTCTCCTTGACATGGTAATAGACAGTGATGCTGACTCTGTCTGTGCCAAAAACTTGTCCTTGCTACTGACCCTTCAAGCCACCATGCAGGGTCTACGGGTCTGTGAGGCTTAAGGCAGAAACGGTGACTTCAATGTTGCTGGTGTTTGGCATAGGTTCAGTGCTTATAGTAAACTCCTCAGATTGCCTAGTCTGACATATAAAGCAAAAAGAAAATTACTAAAATATGATTTACTAAATTTCTTGTGAAATAATCTGGTTTTACCCACTGAAGGCATAAAATTATGTCTACCTGCATGTTACAAATCTGCTGTCCACTGTGTCTTTCAGCAATATTATTTCAAATTAACACAATATTTATTCACTTCTTTTTTATTTTTCAGAGCCCCAGTCTCACTTGGGTATACGATGTGGACTGCATGAGCACGGTTGCCGTGACAACTTGCGGTGTATTCCCAAGGGTTGGCTATGTGATGGAGAGGCAGATTGCTTTGACGGTTCAGATGAGGCTGCTAACATCTGTGATCATGGTGAGAGACATTTCATCTTAGTTATGTTTGTGGCAAATATTAAATCAATATGTCCATCATGTTCAAAGCAGTAGGTTGATATTGTGAAATGAGTGTCTTCAGACACAAGCTGTCTAGACCAAGTCTCTTAATAATGTGGAATTGATTTCTTATTTCAGTCTTTATTATACTACAGTGTTCTTTCAAAATTAAAATGGAAAATCAGTTTTTTTGTGGCTGTCCTTAAACCTTAGGGCTTAAGGCTATAGCTACTGACTGATCCATTTCCTCCTACTTTTTTTCTGACAACTGGTTTGATCATATTTTGATGTTAAGATTAAAACACATGTACACTACAGTAGTTAAAAACATATAGTGGGTGAAAATGTTTGGTAATTGAGCATATTAATATGGCTCTATATTTTTTTGTAGAATCTTCTTATGAATGTATTGGAATGGCATCCTTAATACTCTTGTGCATAAATTTAGCTGAAGAATGCAGAAATTGTGTCTGATTAATTCATGAACCTTTTCAGCAATCCTGAACTGCAGTTCTCATGAGTTTCTTTGCCAGTCCAGAGAGAAGTGCATCGCAGCTTCCTGGCACTGCGACAACACGCCAGATTGTGCAGACCACTCGGATGAGCAGCATTGTGGTGAGTGTATTAGATGTGACAGTAGAACAGATAGTACTGACCAAGGAGGTGGTCAGCATTGTGGTGAGTGTGTTAGATATGACAGTAGAACAGATAGTACTGACCAAGGAGGTGGTCAGCATTGTGGTGAGTGTGCTAGGTGTGGCAGGTTGAGTGTGTTAGATGTGAAAGTAGAACAGAATGTTCAGACCACAAATATGAATGGCATTCTGGTGAATATGTTATGTGTGAGAGGTTAAGTCTGTTAGATGTGACAATGAAACAAAGTGCAGACCATTCCAACGGACAGCATTTAGGTGGGTGTGTTAAGTTTGACAGTACATCAAATTGCACTGATCTTATTGTGGTGAGACTCGTATAAAAAAGGTAGCAAGACCAAATAGATCATTATGATGAACTGGCTATAGTAAATTAATTTGGTGATTGGAAGTGTATGAGGTATAATGACCCACTATACTGATCACAAAAGTCAGAGAGATAAACTTAATGTTTTATAACATGCTAAAATAAACTAACATATAAAAGATCAGTTGTCACATGAGACCACCATACATACCAGACAGACTTTTTAAATTGAGGTCACATGAACATTTTATTGGCATGAAGAGTCATTTTGAAAGTTTATGTTTAATATTCAGTAATGTTCTATTTATATTATTTACAGTTTTTGGGTTTGTCAGATGTGTAAAAACAACATTAATATCATAATGTGCACTGGTTAAAAAACTTACTTATTTCACAATTATAGATTATATGCTTCAAGTTTTTAAATTTTTTTCCCAGGTTTGTCCCCTGCAGAGTGCAATGCTAGCCATGGCAAATATTTGTGTGGGAATTCCCAGTGTATTGATCTGCAGTTAGTGTGTGACAGGGTGGCCCAGTGTGGGGATTCCTCCGACGAGGGCCAGCGATGTGGTGAGTGGTTTCCCAGTGAATATATAGGGACTTTTTCTCATGTGGTGATCTTAGATTCACTTAATGTTCATAATTATCATATTATGTGGTTGTTGCAATGAGTGTATTATCCTGAAATCAGGTTGATTGTGTATTAACATTATTTTCGTTAACCAAAGGAAATAATCCATTATATATTTTAAATTATCAGTTTGTATGTAATTTGGCTTTATTTGCCTTTCATCAAAAAGGACTAAAGCAAACATTTACTTTGATCATCTATTAAACTGTATAGATTTGACTTAAGAAAAAAATAATTAGCTTTTTTCCATGCAGGTTGAATTTAAATGGAAAAGACATGCAAAAGAAATCTTTTTACTGTTTTGTGTATCATTATTCTATAAACTATATATGTGTAGTGGTATAGGTCAGTTGTAAGAGTTTTCCTATTGGATTTGTGTGAACATGACCCAAATGGTATACAATTCATACAATAGAAATGTGTGTATCACTTTATAATGACATACACTGTACATGTAGGTCAAGGATGTCAGAAGATGTAGTCACAACAGCATGAGCCTACCAACTGGAATTGTATGTACCAGCCTGTCCCAAATGTTGTACAGTGCATTTAGAAATGTATCACTTACTAATCATAAATAACATACATTCAGGTCAAGGATGCATAAACAAACAATGTAGTCACAATTGCCAGAGTCTACCAACTGGATTTGTGTGTACCTGTCCCAAGGGTTATGTCATACAGGAGGATGGCAGAACATGTGGAGATATTGATGAATGTAGGACACTTCCAGTATCTCCATGTAGTCAGCTCTGCTATAATACACCTGGAACTTACCACTGTGCTTGTGTAAAAGGGTATGTACCTCATGCTGTTAGACACTGTCGAAGTGATATGTTGGATTAATTGATATATATTTGTTCTTCTTTATAGTATGATGATGACTCAGTCTTTTCAATGGAGGAAAATGTCAATATTCCCTATACATAATTTTAGAGGTACTAGTTTTCCCTATCATTTTTGGTTCTTTTTCTGTATAGAATAGAATTGTTAGCCTGTTTATGCGTGTTGTTGCTTCTGCTCATTAGGAATGTTTTAATTTTAAGAATTTATGACATAAAAAAATTACAACTAATTCAGTAAAACTCACCATCTTTTCAAATTCCCCATTAAAAACGTGGAATCCTTATGCAACTGTAGTTTGAACAGGAAACAGTGAAATCTCTGACTTAATAAATCACTTATATTTTACATCTATTATTTTTTATCTGTAATATGTCAACATTTTCAGGTTAACTGTTGTGTTTTGAAGACCCTGCATGATTACAATGTTTTGTAGTGACTAGAAGGGAACTGAAACAGAACACTGAAACAATTTATGATTTTAAAAATTTCACTGTTATCACCAAATTATTTTGATGGAAGTTTTTTTTTTTTTGCTTTGTCATTTATCTACTCCAGAGAACCGTTTTAAAAGAAATATTAATCAATGCTTTTGCTTTCATTTTATCAATTAATTAAAGAAGATGAAGATAAATGAGATTCAAGTCGTAAATTTCACAAATGAAAATTTTTTGTTCCAGATACCAATCGTATGGACAGGAGTGCAGGGCTGTGGATCCTGATGCCTCGTTATTGTATGTGTCTCAGGGAAGTCTTCACACTGTGACATTGGACGCTAACAGCAGCCATGGTGTTGTAGCAAGGCAGTCCAGGCTGCATCATATCAGAAATATAGGTGAGCATGTAAAGTGATTTTGAAGAGGGGGAACCATGATCATTTATTAGATGTNCTTTTCTTTAAAAATCCTTTGCTACCATAAAAATGACTAGTATCATCACTGTATGACCATGGATAACCAAGACGGTAATAGTTTTGCACTTGAATCTTACCCTCATTCTTATCAAAAGTTCATTACATTAGATCTACATGACATCATAAATGTTAAAATCAATGGTTTATTAATGCGTGTGCTTACCCTGCTGTACACCATTACTATATCTTGTTTTACTTTCTTTTTTTTTGTATCACTAGTTATCTTTTTCCACCTAATCACCAGACTTGTAAATCATGCCTTTGTGTTCATTATTTTCAGTGTAAAATGAGTGGTAACAGCATGTACAAGATATGTTTAGCACATGTAAAGCTATAAAGGTAGAAGCATTTGTATGTTTAGCATTGTCAGGTAGATTACACTTGTTTATGCTAAAGTAAAATCTACCTTATCTCTATTACAAATTTGCTTCTGTAGAAATGCTTCTCAGTGGATTGTTTGTTGACCTTTTCTATAAAAAAACTGGGTTATATATATAGGAGAAAGGGGGAGGGGGGGGTCAACAGCTGGAGCACAAAGCAGGAAATCAATCTCCTTGCCTTACCCAAGTATTACCTGTGTCAGCTCAACCTGTTGTCTTCGTAATAACATTGCAGCCCGTTTTAATGAAGTGGTTTCATGCAACATCCCTCTTCCTTCCCAGCCAGGTGGTAAGATCTTAATACACATTGATCAGGATTTGAGCTCTGCCAGAGAAAGTTGAGAAGCGAAGGCCTAATCCTTGAGATGATGTCTGCATAACTGAGGTACCAGGCAAGCAGATATGCTGTACTGTGTGTAAGCATAGGCACGTACAGTACACATGCGTGTTGGGGTGTTTTGAATTACAGAATCAAGGAGGTCACACACAGTATCTGTTGTCTGTTGATTATCCGTCTTAACACACTGGTCATATTTATCAGGCGTGATTCTGGAACAGTTGCAACACAGAAGATGTTTTTAATCTGATGAAAATTAGCTTAATATTAGCAATGGGAATGTTTTTCTAAACGGGAGTTTATAGCAGTGCACTAGGTTATGTGCCAAGCAGAATGATTACTGTGGATTTCATAGGCAGTGCTACTAGTGCTAGTACTGGCCAAATCGTGTGTGGATGTCGACCATACTAGGTGAATTTACAGGATTAGCCAACTCTGCTAGTGGTTACCATGGTGATTCTCGTACTTAATCACGGAAGAATCATTCCTTGAGCTTCAGAGTTTCTCATAGATAGAGACAGAGCTGTAGGACATGTGGAGTTGGAATCTTATGTCATTCCATTATTCTGGCTATTAATTTAAGCAAACTAAGTGGAAAACTCAAAATATCAGGATCTCTCACTTCTATTTACAAGTATTGGCTCTGATGATGATGAAAAAAGGCTTACAAAACAATAAATGCTCTCACTTGACTGTGGAATCAAGTAGGAATGGAAAAGATGGAGGCACGTGTAACATGCATCGTGTGATGAGCACAAGTGCTCTCCGTATACCCAAACAAAGGTCTTCATTTTGGGAAAGGTAGGTGTACAGTATATGAAGAACTAAAGTTGATTAAATATGAAAAACATGTTCCACAAAAAAAATTGATCATGCTCAACACCGGTATTTGATATCATTGCATTGGCTTTTATTAGCTTGGGTGACCGACTGTAGAGAAAAATGTTTGCCTGACTATTGAATGTCTTTATACTGTATGTTTTGTGTTGATTCTTTTCAACAATGGCTTTTAAGACCCATACATATATAGAGGCAGAAAATAATCATTAAAAACAACTTGTCACACCTGATTTTATTCACTGTCAAATGTGTGTGTTGCATTTAAATGATATTATTTGTCCACAATCTTACTCTGCAGAAGATCAATTTGGAACATGCTCTTAAATGACTTAAATGTTCAAATAAAGTATGTCCACCCTTATGTATTGAATATTCTGCATTGCTGCACTATTGTAGTTTATTTATCTCTAGCTAAATGCAGCTCAATATGACATATTTTATACCAGTTATGGATACAAAGTTCATGGTCTTGCCATTTGCCAAAGCAGTAGTTGTGACCAAATGTTCCAATTTTTATCCAAATCTAATCACAACCCCCAAAATATATGATATGCCTCTGAAGCAGATCTTAAAATATCTGACACTGTGGAGGCAAACTGGGCCTGCTGGTCTGAACTATGTACTAAAGGGACCAGAAGACATATTGCAGCTATGGAGTATTCTCGCTAAAGGTTATCTGAAAGAACCTCTTTCATCCATCATACAGATCTTGGTTGGTGGTTTGCTCCTCATAACAGTTCAAGGAGTTCTAACAGTGATACAGCACCATCTCCTATGTTGGCTTATCTGTTCTTGCTAATGACTGTAAAAAATATAGATTTATGTAAGTCTTGACGTGGCCATGTCCCCAATTGGCATCGATCTTTATTAGGCACAGTTCACTGCAGTTGATAATAAAGGAAGATATTTAATCCTTTTCTTAAGTTTCTATAGGAATGATGTTTTGCTTGTGGCAAGATTATGTCTTGTCCACAAATCATGTAATTTGCAAACATTTATATTAGTTCACAGCTCAATAATTCTTGAATATACATGTTGGCATATCTCTCAGTTGTCAGTTTCATTTTTATTTTTAAAAAAATGGAGAAATTATGTTTCTTTGCTATTGATAGATCCAAAGTTCAGAACTAAGATCTTATAAATTTATTACTTTATGAGACAAGGGGAAAACTATATGCTCCCAAAGATTTGTACACGTAAGCATTGAATTATTGTTATAAAACATTCTACATAATACATTTGATATGACTGGCTGAAGAATAGATTGAAGAACTTGGAAGGGTTAGTCAACTGTCTTTACAACTTATTGGGTTAGTCAACTGTAGCTTCTCAGTGTCACAGAACTTTTTTAAATTGTTTTTTGTGGCAAATATATGGAAATAACCAATATCATTCATAATATGTATCTTTGGAGCCTAACCTTTGATTAATAATTTGATTATTTATTCATCTTTGTATGCAAAACAACAAAGACTGATATTAAACAGGCAGGACAAATGGGACTCAGATATATTAATTTTCTTATCTTCAGTGTTACATCTATGGAAAGCAATGCTGCTTAGATTGTAGACCCATATTGTGCAGCAGAGGAAAATAACTCAAGCAAAACATAGTATGGAATTTTGATAAGAAAATTGGAAATAGGCAGAAGCAAAAGAAAATATTGAAATCAATTTTGCCCAAGTCTATTTGATTACAGATTTAGCATTCAGCCATGCACAATCTATACCATCCAATAAAATTATCTTTTTGCTTTGTCTTTGGTCGTGTTGTATTAGTTTACATATACTGGATAGCTCGTTTGCAATGAGGTGATTGAATTCTGTTGTGATACATGCAGTTCTGTAATGTGCATATTCTTAATTAAAAGACAATTGGAGTCCACTTTTTGTTTGAGTGCTATATGAAGTGCACCTTTAACTTGAAAAAAAGAGGGGCATGACTATTGCTTAAGCAGCATACAGTCAAAACATCATTCACACAAGTAAAGCCGAGAGCACTTAATGAATTTCACTTGCCCTTTTAGACTAACTTTCCAGTGTGTTCCCTTCTTCTTTCACTGGAAATATTGACTTTTTCATCAATCTGCTAAAGCAGAAAACTAGTGCAATCCATGTAAACATCTTGCACATTCCTGCAAATTTTTTCAGCAACGTGAAAGTTGTATTGAAAATGTAGAACAAACACCAAGCTGAGATGCACTCAAGGAAAATGAAAGAGATGTTATTTCAAGGAAGATTCAAAAAATTAATTTTTTGGTTTACAAATGTTTATTTAAACTGAGCATAAGTGCTTAGATGTTGTAATGAACATGTCAAATAGCAGTAGCTTTAATTGTTTAAACATGGGCAGAATGACAAGTTCTAGATGTTTTATTGCACCCGTACTCCAGCAGTAAACACCTGCAAATGTGTACCATCAGTGTATTACCTGTAGTGCATAAAAATGAAATATTCACCCTAATATAGAGAATAACATAGGTACAAAATCTATGTGTGCCCATTGGCAGTGCAAATATTGGACCATTTGCTGGGCTCGTTTTGGTTCATCTGATGAGTAAACTTTAAAGCTGTTAATGGAACAAATGCAATAAAAAGGAATTAAGAATACAGGTGTCCTGGTTTTGAAGTCTGTTGGGTTCTTTTATCAAAGTTCATTTGAGCAGAGCCACCCTCTGAATGATGATGTTACCCTGGAGAGGTCACCAACTTGGTTTAGTTTTACTAGAGTTTGAGTGATTCTGGCCGTGTGTGTGTTGGAAAATTTATAGTAATGAGACCCTTGATATTTTTTATTGAAGGACATGTAACTTAAAAGGAAAAGGTATTCGAATTATTGCTTCTTCTTTCCCCATATCAGTTTAGTATTTAGAGCATACAATACACATAAGACCTTTCTATAAGAAAAAATTCCCCATTTCAACACTTTCCTCTTAATCACCAATTTAGATAAACCATGTTTGAACCATTATAAAATTGAATTTTTTAAACCAGTTTTTGAATTTCAAGATTATGTATTTTTGAATCTGTGTCTTTGCCAAAGTGTTATTTTTTTTTTCAATATTTTATTCTAAATTGTAACACCTAGGATAAAGAACAAATAGGTGAGTGCAGCTTGCATGTAGGCAGGCAGTGTTATCTGGGGTTAGTAATCATCTTGGAAATTGAATGAATTAAACAAGCTCTACCCTACACCAGGATGCCGTGCTCTTCCGCTACTGCTGAGCTTGAGAAGCTGTCACTTGATTGTCAGAAACTAAGCTGCTGCAGATCAAATATTCATTGACACACCTTTGTCATGATAGTTCTTTTATGCTGGTTTCTGGTTTTCCATCATAAAATAGAGATTAATTGTCAGTTCACACCTCTGACAAAAAATGGAGAATGTAGCTTTGGATATCGTGGTATTTTACTTCTTTTGTGTAGGTGGACTGAAGAAAGTAAAAGTGAAATTTTTGATAAAAAGTGAAATATAAATATTGACATTTAGTTAAAGATATATGTTAAATGCCTTTGCTACACTTTTCCAGATTTATTTACCAATAGTAGAAAATTATTTTAAAATGGCATGTGTTTTGGAAAGACTTTAGGTATAAAAGGTGTTTTCCCTTATTTTGTACAAAGTCAGTAGTAAGGGATATCTCATTTTGCCCCCCCCCTCCCCCACATTGTTACTTGCCCACATCATTATCCTCCATAGCAAAATTGTGATTTACCCACATAGATATGCCCTTGCACTGTTGCTCCCACTTATCAGTTTCTGAATTCAGTTTAAATTATTTGTTACTTTTAGG
>NW_019773625.1:243410-254828 GCF_001039355.2 Lingula anatina | reverse complement strand
AGTTGAAACTCTCATTTTCATCATATTAAAATTTTTGAAATTCAGTTAACGGAATCTGCCATGGGCTCTCAGCGGGGACAATCTCAATCACACTTCATGTGGGGGCATGCAGGTCAGGGCATGGTGTCAACAACCCTCACACTGGTTGGAACATGAAGACACATCTGATGGTAGAAGAGACTAGGCTGGGACAAGATATCAGTGCAAGTCAGTGAAATACGTTGTGCTAGTGGTATTGTGTATACATGTGTAACAAGATGTACATATGGTCCGTGTAGTAATAAGTAGTAAAAGCAGTGGCAGTAAAAGTACGCCTTACACCCCATTTCCATAGATTTTTAGATCGATCTATCCCTGTGGGGAGTCTCACTAGTTTACTGTCAGCTTGGCCGGCATAAGCGTCTGTCCTGCCTACTAAAAGCTGTAAGGGGGTAATTAACTATGGTGCTGACTGCAATTTAGCGTGAACCCCATCTAAATCTCTGGGAAAGCACCCTTAGTAGAAGTAGGCCTATTAGTAGTAGTAGTAGTAGTAGTAGTAGTAGTAGTAGTAGTAGTAGTAGTGCACTTAGTAGCAGTAGCAGTATGGGAAGAAGTAGTAGCAGGAGAAAAAGGAGCAGTTCGTTTATAGAAGAAGCAGTAACTGTAGTTGTCGTCAAAAATACATCAGTTTTAACCTTTAAAATAGTAGCAACGTTCACAGTAGCTGCAAGTGTAGTGAAGCTAACTAGTACTGTATTTGTAAATGTAGTAGCTTGTACATGCAGTAAGGGTAGGTTGGACATTCATATTGTTCTCTTATTACAACAGTAAAGCGTCTACTCATAAGCAGCTGCATGGTTGATCACATACATCGAATATGGTTTTCATTTCAGTTGTGTCAAATGACGGGTCATTGGTCCGCTTGGCTGTGTTTAACCGTGTACAGTCCTACTGGCATCACATCAACGATCACGACGATGTCGACTCCAACATTGCGGTAACTGTCGCTTGAATGAGTGACACGTGGATTTGCGTTAATTGAGCTTCATCATGATTTATATATTAATTGCATTATGGAAAGCCTTCCTGTTAGTTTATATAATAGAGACCTTTTGCAGCTCTAATGAATCTTATTAAAGATAAAGTTGAATTGCGCCAAGCCTTTGTTTCAAAAGTAACAATATTAATCAAATAGTCTTAAACACGTTTTCAAAGCTGCAAATCCTGAATAAGTAAAGCGTTTAGTACTGATAAGTGCACAAAAATCGTGACATAAAATACGAAACCCACCAATCGCAGCTGTTAAACTTGACAGTGCGAGAGACCTCTTATATTCAACGGCAGTTATCAATGTATTCAAAGAACACATATCATTTCCGTATGTTAACGTCTGGTAAAGTATACAAGACTGTTAGGCGTTTTCAGGCAAGCGTGTGTTTGTACGTGCGTGTGAGTGTGTAAAATCATCCGCGTGCGTCAATTTAATTCCATCTGAACGTATTTGTGTTCAGATATCTAATTCATCCACTTTGCTTCCTTTGCGGATTTTTTTTCCTTATAGGTCTTATAGGACGTCCTTTAGAAAATTGGCTAGAAATCCTATAGGGCCCCACAATGCCTTGTGTCTTATAAGATTCTATAAAGTCCCATAGAGTTCCATGGGAGGTCCAAAACGAAATCTACGTTAAAGTTACTCTTTAAAAGGATTTGTATATTTTTCCAGTCAATATCGTACACCAAGAAGTCAGCGATCAGTTCGCTCCATGTTGTCTGGTCCATTAATTCAAGGGTCTATCACGACGCCCAGTGTTCCCGTTGGTTCGTGACTTTCAATGGAGCAGAATGCTCAGATCCGGGAAATATAGAGAGTGTCATATACGAAGACGATGTTAGTGGCAACTCACACTCAGATTGGTATCAGCCTAACATGAGTAAGTTTCTTTATAGTCTCATTTTTTGAAAAAAATCTGTGGATATTCATTCATTCATTCATTGTGCAAACCATATCTGGCAGATTTTGTTTCAGTTTAAATTTACTATCCGTTTTATTGCAGAGTTTTCACATCACTATATAAGGCTTACCGTAGCAAAATCATTCCGCATTTCATCACATTTTGCTTATATTCCTGTACCGTTATCTCCATAATTGGGGGGTTTACATGCAAAAATATTATCTACGTTAAAAAATGTCACAAGTGATGAAATATCTTGTTTACAAATCTCACCACATGCAGTTTAAAAATATTGTTATTTCATTTCACGGAGCGTCTTCTCTAACAATAAATATGAGCAACACAGTTGCGGTTATATTTTCTCTAATACAAAACACTTGGTTATGTACTGTGTAAAGGTTTCCCAATACAGTTACCCATTTTCTTGTGGAATTGGAGTGATTCATAAAGCTTAAAGTTTCTTTTGTGTTGCTTTGACTGACCGCTAACCTTATGGTCAGAGAGTCCGGTGTCTTGTTCCAGAAAGTCGTCCATGACGAAGAGTCCAGAACAGCGAGTTATTCTAGAAACCAGGAGTTCTGCGGAACGTTGGCTCTGTGTTGCTTGACACCAGAGCGGGAAGACGGCGATTCGACTCCATCCGGGGACATACACAGTTCTAACTGTTTGTGTATTTTTCTATTTCCAGTCGAAGGTATCTGCCATGGTTTGAGTGCCGGAAGTATCAGCGTCAATCTAGCTGTCGGGTATTGTGGTGGTTACGGCGCTGGCGATGCACACTCTGGCTGGCAATCTGGCACTTTTGCTATGGTGGAAGAGGTCTTTATGGGAGCATGATTGGTGGATATACGATACAGCACGGATCGAACTTAACGCAATTAATGACAAACAGAAATATGAAAATAAGACTCACTCTGCTACACGTACATAAGATGATGGAAATTTGTGAATTTCATTTGGATTTTAGTGGTCATTCTTGTTGATGCAGTGATTTTATCATGGTTATCTTTGTCTAAGGCTCTGACAGTTTTAGTTTGGATGTCTGGTATTGACACTTGGAGGTTAAGCGGTGCATAAGGCGTCGGAATTTTTATTTATTTATAAGTCTAACGGAACAATTTCAGAATCCTCTAAGGTTATTTTTTTTCTGTAAAAGCACCTTTATTTTAGATGACGATTACACCATATTATTAATTTATGGATCATATGTTGTTTCCAGCTCGTTCGAAATATCTCATATCTCTAGATAAGTGACAAGGTATGCTATCCACGTGTACCGCTCCTGTCAATTTAAAGATTGGTTTAATCAAAATAAAGAATTAAAATACTGATAGTTTTATTTAACTGTGGTATTTGGCTGTTCTAAAACAGATTTTAGATCACATGAGGTGGGTTAAACCCCCAACCAATATCAAGCTTGGGGGTTTATATTCAGACTCGAGGGTGGGGTCGGTTTGTTAGAGGGGCCGTCTTCACCGCCGTTTATATCAGGGGCTTATTGTGCTATACATTTAGCTTAAAGAAAGCCCCCTCCTTCTCCCTCTTTTTGTGCTTAGGACTGAAGTGGTTGAACAAGTGTGTCGGGAATTGGGGGAGGGTCATTTGCGTGTAAGGCCCATCCCACGTAGGGCTCATCCCCAATGGAACTATCGTTCTACGTATATCGATCCTACTCGGCGGGCACTCCCGCTGAATGCAATCAGATTAACAAATTAACACGCCCCCCCCCCCCCTTCTTGGCGTTGAGTAGAATAGAGATAAAAGCTGGTGGTTACATGTATACGAGAACGTTGCAGAAAGAGACGAGGTCTTTTAATCTGTTAATGTGATTGCATTCAGCGAGAGTCCCCGCGGAGTTAGATTTATCTACGCAGAACGATAGTTTCACTGGGAAACACCCCTATGCCCTGCAAAGTATTGCCGTCGGTTACAAGTGCTGTCGATTGGAGGAACCCTTAGTTAGTAGAGGTATTGTATTGTCGGATTTTAGTAACTGCATAAAAAATCGATCAGTAATAAGAAATATGAGAAGGCGTATTATTCAGACTTCTGTCACTTTTCAGAGAAAGGACCTGTTTAACTTGTTTGGTGTTGGCTGGGCATCAGATTGTAAGACTCTTTTACAATCTGGACTGAAACCTAGTGTTGAAATAAACAAGCCTTCATTTCAGCCAAATGATAGTTAATCTTTTTTTATTACGAAATCAATATCTATTATAACACATAACATTCTAAAGCAACTTATTTGTGCGTAGGACTGAGCTAGGAACGTAGTACGGTGCAGCAGGAAGTAGACATATCTAACTATATATCATGGCAAAGGGCACAGTTCTCCAGTAATGAAGAGAGAATACATTTCAAATAACATGTGTCAAGAACGAATAGTTTTGTATCAGAAAGAAATTAAAAAAAAACACGTGAAAAATTAGATGAGGTTAACATATCCTATTACATGTAAATCATTATCAGCCACTAGTGTCTCCTATAACAAAGTGAATCTTATAGGTGAGCGGCAGAAGGCCAAAATTTTCAGATTTAGTGTCCCCTTTATACACAGACCTGAATTATATATCATTTGAAAGCTCAGAGTCTGCTGGTCAAAGTTAGCCATGATGTGGAAATGGCAATTGCCTGTGTAACCATGGAAACGGACAATTTCCAAGATGGCCGCCTTTTTTTTTGCATTTTTTCTAAAAATGCAAATCATTGATAAACATACCTAAAACATTGTCTATCATCTAACCTTTACATGTTTTGTGTTGAGGGAGGTTATGGGCTAAAAAAAACACCATACCAGAATTTCAAGATGGCCGCCGTTTTCAAGATGGCCGCCATTGTTTGTGAAATATTGGTCAAATTTTATCATTTTATTCCAAAACTTTACATATAAAATCAAAACAACAATGTTCATATAACCTTTATTGCCTGGATTACATTAAGTAATTATTATTACATTACATTGTGGCATTTGGTTAAATTTGGGAGAGGTTTAAGCAGTCAATTTTCAAATATTCAAAATGGCTGCCATGAAATGCCTATTTCCATGATGTGGATTTTAGTTCAGCTAAATCATCACAAAATATCTTTAAATGCCAAACTCACACATATATTAGTGCTAGATGCTTGATGCTACATGATGATTCAAACAACCTTTTCAAAATGGCCACCATTTTCAAGATGGCGTCCATTTTCCTGTTAAAATTCACTAAAATAGCATTTTCCAAAGGCAAAATTTATACAATAAAAAAAAATCATATACAATATAAAAACAAAAAAACTCCAAAATTTTAAAAAAAGTTTTTGGCTTTGAATTGATGTTGTTTTATAAGATTTAAATTGTTTTTTAAATATGATAAATGCAAATTTAAATGTCATTTAAACGAAATGACATTATTTTCACATTTTATGCTGGTGACTTCCTGTCAGTCAAATTCTCACATGAAAGTAAACAGCATGCAACAAATTATATCACTCTTCTAACATTGCTTTGAAGAATGCTGTGTGTTTCCCAAATTAAAAAAAAACTACCAGTTAACTTCAAAATGACAGCCAAATCCAATATGGCCGCCCATGTTAAATTATCATTCTTATTTTTGTATTGCACCTTTGTGGATTATTAATGTTGAAATTACTATTTTAAACATTTTGATACTTTCTATTTAATAAAGAGATTTTATTATGGTAATATTTAAGAGGAAATAAATTTAAGGTACCAAATATAGCAGAAAAATGACAATGACACCTCTATCATATCTATATTGTTTTCACTTGTAGTTGTGTTTTTTTCCCCATAATCCCCTTATGCAGGTCAGATTCCATAAAAAAAGAAGCTTTTGTCAGCAAGATATGAAATTGTCGGGGTTATGTGTTAATTTTTTAATGTCAAATTAAAAAAAATAGAACACAAATACTGGCTTTGATTACTAAAACAATAATTAGGCATAATTAGTAATGGATACACTGAAAAAGGGATACAGGAACCCTCCTATGCATATTGTTTATCAATATCATTATAATGCTAAATCATCCACGTACATTTGATCTATTCTTTTCAGTATATCAAATGCTGACACAGCTTCTTGGATTGTTTTCCATACATTTAGAATGTTAATAACAATTTGGATTCACCAAAATGCTATGGCAGGTAACATGAGGTGATAACTTTATTAGGTTCTTAGATAAAGATGATTTGATTGCAAGGGATGCTGTATATCATGCATCCTCTCTTTCCTCTTACAGGGTACAGTGTATATAAGTACTAGTAAAACCAATCTGACTTATCACCCCTCAATGAAATCTGGTAATCTATATGATGTTGCAGTCTATCAACTGATAGCAGAAATAGATTATGACCTGATGGCAAACAATAAAGCTTTTACACTGCTAGTATCTAGTCTTCTTGACAGGTAGTGATTTCTGCTCCTTTCTAGTGTGGCGTCCAACTATCGAGGTGAAAAGCTCAAAATGAGACTACAAAGCATTATGGTGATGCTGTTTCATTTTCTTGTATAATACGGACAAGGGAAGTTCACTAGCTGTTATGTGTTGTAGTAAGATTTCTTTAGGTGACACTATCAAAGCTGCCCAAAGAATCATACAAGACCTGAGCTCATCAATCTCACTAGATCCATAAGATACAGTGACAGAAGATGCTGATCACTTGTCTTCCAATTAATCAATGTATACAAAGCAGTTTCTATCTTGAAAACACAGAAAAAAGGTCTTTCAGAATACTACCCCTTACCAAGTGACATTAGTCTCAGAAATTAAGCCTATTTGTCCCAGATTTGCTTTAAAGTTTGTTTTTTGGATTAACCAACTTAGATGCATTTAATGCAGCGAGCAGTGAGTTTCCATCATCTGATAGTGTACACAGAAGATGCCTGGCTATTGCTGAATGCTGAAGTTCTTCCACCTCTACAAGTAGGACTTGCTGCACAATGATTTTGGGTCTTGTAGTTTGATAGATACCTTTCACAGCCACGGAATTTGCATCTCCTATGGTGATATTAGAAGGATTAATGACATACATTGCTGAGTTAGAAGTAGAAAGGCAGCAAGATGGTGTCTACATTCCACATGACATTGTGTCATGCTGTGATGGTGGTCATATTATCCATGAGGGTGACGACAACATTGACATTAGTGCAGAAACTACGGATGGGAAAACACCTTCCATGCTATGGTGAGTCAGTAGTTTTTCAAAAGCAAGTTCTACACCTCCCTGTGAGAATGTAAAAGAATCCCATTAGAAGTTGGGAATTCCAAGTCACTTGCTCTCTCTGATAAATCCAATTCACCAATGGAATGCACACCATTTTAGAAACCTAAGACCACTTGCTGAGCCACCAAGAAGAGAGGTTTTAGAACAGCTCAATTATTACAAAGAGAATGTAATGCAAGTTAATGTTATTGCATGGAGTCTTTTGAGAATGCCCCATCGAAATCTCCTACCTGTAAACAATAAAGTTTAGCTTTGGCACCTGCAGGTCATTTCTTTCTGGACAGGATTCAATCAGCTGTCTGTGAAGAAAATGACCTATACTGCAGTTGCATGTATGCCACTTCTTGATGTTAAACCTAATGACGTGTACACATTTTACACCACAATGTTGAAGTGTTGGGGTACGAGTGCTTCACTTGCACAGCAATTTGTTGTACAAACGGACGACCAACAGCTATATGCCATAGCCCAACAGATAAACTGGTCTTTTCCTGAAGAGTTTGGTTGCCATGTCATTTGTATGGGTGGTTCCCATACACTGTCATGCTTCATTGCTTCTATCGGGAAAATTTGGGCCGTTGCAGATTTGTTGGCCATTGGTGGCCATTGTAGAGTCTGATGTTTATGCAGCATCCACTTCAGCGCAGAGGGTTGTGTGGAAAACAATTCAACATGGCAATAAGTGGGCTTACTTTGGCATTTAAAGCTTTGATATCTCTCAGATTGTCAGCTTTTTATTTTGGTACCAAAGAAAGAATAGCGAAGTTTCACAGTTGGTGTGGTATGAGGTGTCAAATGTGTAGGAGTTTTACAAGTCTTGTGCTGTGGGTTTTGTGGGTGACCAACATGTATCTGAGAGTATGTCTGAGGATCTGCTGCCAAATTTCTCAGATTTCCAGGCCTGGGGATGAGGGGAATTTCCTACATTTCAGTTTTGGGACTGCCTCCTTCAAGCTCTTCTTTTTAACTTTGTTAGAACAGGTTGCACTGGTTACCGGGAGATGCAGCTTGTGTCAGTAAGGGCAATGTTGCCCAAATTGTTTGCGAAAAACTATGCTCAAAGGACCCAGTGTACCTACTAGATATGTCAGAATCCATATTCTCTGGGGACATGTATTGAAATTGATTAGGATTTTGATGAAAGAGCATGAGTGACAGGTCACTAATGTTGATACAAAGAACACGTTCAGGGTTTAGCATGTATATGTGTTCGTGGGTGTGTGTGAGTAGATAACGCATGCAGGCACAAGCATTTTAAGGTATATATGAGAGTATGGGTACTTAGAAATGTACTGAGATAAAATTTTGAAGATAATTGAAGCGGCAAAATAGTGTATTTATGTGCTCCTTTCTTTACTGAGAAGTCAACTTGATAATTGTAGACCGCAGAAATGCATCATGGATTTGCAGTGGGTTATATGGACTGATGCACAAATAAAGATAGGTCCCTGTTTTAATATGACAGACATTTTGGTATTGGTAAATACATTAAATATGATAGATCAAAAAAATATTTTTTTAAATTGTCTACATATTTCCAAACTATGGGATTTCTTTTTACTGTGACAATCGCGCACAAAGGTTCACAACAAGAAACACAGTATTAACTTTGACTTGACTTAACATGTGTTAGTACATATAAATATTGGAAAATCCAAAAATTGTTTATTATAAGTGAAAAGTTGCAGTAATAGCACATATCCTACAATTATTTTTCTTTTACAACCATATATGTAGTAATGCTTTGCGAATAATTTCATCCTTTAGATGTGCATAATACAATTTTGAGAAAAAAACTCCATTTGGCGGCCATCTTGAAAATGGTGGCCATCTTGAAGATGTATTTANTCAGCTTCTTACAATTATTGATAAACATTTTGAAGGTATCGTTATTCATTTGAATTGTCAAATTTATAGGCTAGTCCTGTTTATCAGTCAGTGTGTGCTAAAGTACATAATGTTTTTCCTGTAAAAGACAGATATAAGACTAGGCTCTTTCTTATTTATATGGTAAAGAAAGTAAGGGTTTTGTTCTCCAAATAATTATAAAATGTGGGTTATTTAATGTAAATATAAATAGTTGTGCGAATATCTCCTTCAATGGAGGTTTTTAATGGGATGTTTTCACCCAGTAAGGGTGTTTAGTTCAATCTGTTTTTCTGAAGAAACACTGGGTGTTCTTTCAGTTAATTTTTTTCATTCCTTGTTACATATTGACTCCTTCAGTTTGTTGGCAAAAAATGTAGTTAAGTTAATATACATCATCACTGGTAATATTGGCTGTCTAGGTACCATGTGTGTTACCTAGAAGCATTGTTAGTTTGGTACTCACTAGTCTCTTAAAATCACTGCTTATGCTGTATTAATCCATGGTTATTAAGCTCAGGGTGACCATTGTAACAGGTAGTTACCTTGACCATCACCTTGCTTTAGACAATCAACAGTTATGCCCCTTTTTTTGTTAAAAGTAATTGTTTTCAAGGCAGATAGTGGTTATTAAAGGTCTTGTAAGATGGTTTGAGTAAATGAATCTCAAAACCTCACTATAGGATAGTTTAATTGGAATTGTAACTTTTCCAAAAAAAAAAAAAAAACAAAAAAAAAAACATTTTACATATCAAATGTTCAAGTATGAAAATGAGCATATGTATGTTCTAATATAAAACCTGTAGTCTTTCTGTCATATGTACCCCAGCAAATACCACTTATTTAGCACTCTTCAATAGGTCATGATGTAGTTCATTACTTCTCTATTTTAAGCTAAGCATTTTTTTTTATTATAGTTTTTTTTGTTTTGTTTTGTTTAATATAGCACTTTTATGCTGCATTTTAAACTGTGTTAGTTTGGAGATAATTTATGAAGAAAAGAATCAAATGAAGATTATTAATGTTTAAGAGCAGATTCATGTTAGTTAAGTATTTACAGTATGTGAGAATTTATCAGCAGCCCATAGGCCAAATACTTCCATATAGATATAAGCTTCAGTGTGTCCTTAACTTTGTTAATATTTTGATGTGTATCTAAAGGAATTCTCCATACCCTCATCTTATGTTTTCAAAGGGGCATGTGTCTCAAATATAGAAAGATATATATATATATATTACTATATTTCATCTTTGAAAATTGTTTTTCATTGTCTTCTTGTTAAATTTCTGTTTTCATTATTTATACTTGTACATTTTCTGTATAGTATTGTATATAGCTCTGTTGATGTATATATAATAACTGAATGTCTCACTTTCCAGTCTGTCCAAGTTTCAATAAAATACAATATGAAATTATTTAGGCACGAGTTGTTTTGACACCACAAAATTATGATATCATGAAAGTACTTGAAAAAGTAAAGCCTACTGTATTTCAAACATATCTTTCAAAACAAAAGTTTTAAAGTAGTGCACCTCTGGACTTACAAACTTCATCTCAGTGTGGTTTACATTTATAACAATATGCTTGTCACATTTTTTTACCCTGATTCAGACTGGCTGTTACCATGCTGCTCTCACCATCCTGTGGAAGATACAGCCCGAGTTGCCACATGAGGCACTGAAATTGAGCATATGCACAACATCTTTGACTGGGTTCCCATCCCTAGATCGATCTAACAAGGGTTCCTCACTAAATTGCTTTCAACCCAAGCGGCTTAAACATCTGTGATGCCCACTAAAGCTGCTAAACAATAATTAATTACCCCCTATCAGCCTCAGCAGGTGTGACAGACGTCTAAGCTAGCCACCCAAGTTAATTGCAATTACACGAGAATCCCCTCGGAGATAGTTTGATCCAAAGATAGTCTCTGGGAATGGTCTCTTTCACTGCCAGCCCAGGTACTTTCCCCATGCTTAAATCTCTCAGTGATGAGTGCCAGGCGAGGAGATAGCAAGAAGCATTTGAGAATGACTGATATGGATGAGGATGAAACCACATCTTGTTCCATAGGAAGACACTCTCGCCACAAGCTCAGCCAAGCGGGCAGTGTAAACACGTTATCAACATCCTCTTAAAATTTCAGAAGCTACATCCGTAGCCATTTTAGTTCTTAAATTACTTAATAAGTACTAGTCTTTTGATCATCAGAAAGCATGTATTATGATTCTTGTTTGAATCCACAAAACAAATTACAAAACTCATGTTTTTGGTAAGGGTAATTTCTTATAAACATTATATATATATATATATATATATATATATATATATATATATATATATATATTTTTTTTTTTTTTTTTTTTTTTTTTTAAATTTATTTGGACCCCTTTTTT
>NW_019773625.1:111702-243226 GCF_001039355.2 Lingula anatina | reverse complement strand
AAAAAAAAATTATAAAAATCATGTTTTTTGTAAATGAAATTATTTTAAAAAATATATATATATATATATATATATATATATATATATATATATATATATATATTTTTTTTTTTTTTTTTTTTTTTTTTTAAATCAATTTGGACACCTTTCTTTCACATAGGAAATTAATTTTCACATTGAAATTAATTTTTAGAGAAACATCCTTAAAACCACTGTAAGCAGTTACATTCTAGAAGCACCCCTTGAGAGTAAAACTGTGCAAGTGCCACAAATTATCACAACAGATGAATTTCATGTTCTCAGTCTCTCTCTCTCTCAAATTTCAATGTTTGTCAGCAAAGATTATGATCATTGTTTGGTCACTCGTAATGAATAATCTGGGTCTTTTCCCACTTGGATCGCTGCAGCAGATGTTTTCTATAATATTACCGAAAACATCTGACTGATTAATCTTTTTTCAGTCCATTTTCTACATCCCTCATAACTCTCAAGCATAACTCTTCATGCCAAGGCTTTGTAACACACTGCACTCCAACAGGAAGGCCAATGGCATCAACACAACCCTACAAAGACCAAAACATCAGTTTGGATGACATGGGAAAAGTGACAGATATCAGGCCTTTTAAACAGATTAGGCATTTACTAACACTACAAACATTATGTGAATGATGATGTAAGAAATGTTAACAATTACATGTGTGTGTGTGTGTGTGTGTGTGTGTGTGAGATTTCAGACAAATGTGTAAGTTCACAAGAAATATCAGCCAATTTGAATGGAAAGATACATTTTACGTTAGATATATTTTACGCTAACTATCAACTAATGGTATTTACCATTTTCATGTTTTTCATCCAAAGAACATCATAATTGTAGTAAGACTTGAGATTTTGATCATCCTCTGCTGTCACTGTGGTCACTGGCACCACACCAGCTGGAAAGTCTGCTAAATTGTAATATGCTGTGTAGCTTAGAGCACCTGAATGAAAGGAACAACATCATTACATTTACTTTAGGCAGTTTTTTTTTAATTACCTGTTTCTCGAACGATTTTTATTTTTGTCAGAGGTCGGAGGGGGGAAAAAATAAAAAATATTTTTCAAAATAATGACTTTTTGGTCATTCATTTTCAAAACTACATTAGACAATGGTAAATACTGGTTTTAACACAGTATAGCAGTTTTTGGATAAAAACAGCAATTCCTTTTCAATGTTTTATTTGTCTAAATGAATGTCAATTCAACGAATCATTCTTGTAAATTACAAAACAAAAAACACAGTTTGCCTTTCTATGCATTCACGATGGCAGTGCACAAAACAGTTTTTTGTCAATCTTGATGCAATATAATGATTAAGTGGAAAATCATCAAATTTAAATTATCTACTTCATGTAACATGGTCATCCAGAAACAATATGGCTTCATGCCCATGTGAGTTCCAAGTCCCACACTGAAAATACCAATACATGTATATGAAAAATGACCATTTCACAAAAACAGCATAACTTCCATAAAAAGAATCCAATCAGGCTATATTTCAGACCTTTGAATCTTTCAATAAGTTTGAGAATCATCTTATTAAATGGCCTTCCTTAAATGGTCACTATGGCAGCTGCACTAAACTAGCCAGTCTCTCTCTGCATATGGGCTTCTATACCATAGCTCCTCTGTCAGCGTCTCTGCTATGCGTTTTCCAAGATTTTTGGCCTGTCCAGCCCGAAGACAAAGATTGAAGTCTTCCACTACTTGCGAGGTGGAATTATACATTGCCTGCCTTGCATTACTTGGGGATTCACTAAAAAAAATATTTCAGATAAGTTAACTGAGTTGGATGTATAATTCAAAAGACAGCAAACAATTGCTTAGCCAGATTGTTGCAAATACAAAAACCAGCAAGGGTAATATGGCCTGTTATGGAACTGTGGTCTTAATTTTTATTAAATCTAAATGGCAGCAACAACTTAACTATAAAAATATTATTGAATGATCCACCTTTTTTATCAGGAAAAGGTCTGCTCTGGATCAAAATTGATCTAGGTGCATGAAGGTTTTATGGTAAATGATTCACTTTTTCAGAAAAAGAACCCTCTTTTGAAATTGCTGGCTACAGGTATGGTTAAACTTAATATATATATACACCTTAAAAACTTGGTGGAAAACTTAATTGAACTATGAATTCATGTTGACAGGCTCATTATCCAAAGCACATGATAGTTTACAGCTATTACCTGCCTTAATTTAATAAAAAAAATGTCAAAGACACGTTGCTTCAGTATAGAAACATCTGCTGTTGTGAGCGAGCAATTAGCATTTAACATACGTTTTTGTGAAAGTGCAAAAAAGGACATTTATTTACCAACATATCAATGCCTAAAATACATTCACCTTAAAAAACTATGACACTCTAGACTGATAAAACGAAAAAAAAAATACTCACATCATTTCTGGAGACTTTCAGAAGTAGGCCTACGCGAGTGCTGCATTAAAAACCCAATGCGCTCTGTATTTGGATGTTCTCGGAGAGTTTAGTTGAGCCTGCATCTTTTGATGTTCACTGCCAACTGTTATCTGAATGCAATTAATGTCAATATCTATCACCGTAGTGACCGGCATTCTTACATTCAGTTCAGAACCTTTTTTTGCTCCCTGTTGAAACCTTCCACACGTGACAAGTGTTGCAGTTGATATTTTCATTTCTGACAGAAAGCAGTTAATAAAATGGCCTTAAACGTCTGTAACACTGGCCGGACAAACCTTTTTTGCATAATATCTTTGGTCCTTCCTTCACTATAACACTGAGCCACACAACAGTGGTCAATTTCCTGCTTAAGTAGAGAAAGCTACTCCAGTATGTGTCTCCCGCCATGTTGCATTTTAAAATTTGACAAATGCAGTGTAAAATATCAGCGAAGCATTGATTGGCTTAAAAACCGGAAGCTGGGGGAAATGAACCAATCGTTTACTTTGGCTTAAATACCCTTCGTTTTGAACTTGTAGGCAGTCATGTGACGCGGGAGTCCCGTGAAACTTGTTAAGTTTCGTGTTTACGATCGAACAGTACGATCAGTGATCGAACAGTACGATCAGTCGGAAGTCGGGGAAAAAAATAAAAATATTTTTGATTTCAATTTTATTTTTTTTCTATTTTGGCCATTTTGATGTCGGCGGAGCTTGAGAAACAGGTTATTAAAAAAAAACTGCCTTACAAGACATTAAAAAAGTATGGTGGCTATATATGATGTAATGCTAGTAATCACAAATAGTAGTATATTTGTTTGCATCTTGGACAAATAAGTTTTATTCATCCAAGGTTTTACATCCATACCGAGGCACTTTGCTGGGTAGCCATTCAGTACAGCCACACAAGGAGCAACTGGGCATACAACAGCATCTAGACCAAGCCTCTCCCAATCCTGCAGAATCTTCAACTGCCACTCCTACAACCAAGTTAAAATAATTTAAGGTTATGTCAATGATTGGCCTTAAAAGGCAAAAATTTATAGGAACTTCTATATGTGTATCTGATGAAGAAGCAAACAACTATTTAGGTCTCTGGAGAATTGTAAATATGAGGTTCTATTCCCAAAACTATCACATTATGTAAGATTTTATGCAAATCACTCTGAGGGATTTTGGCAGGCAGAAAATGTTGAAAACATGTCCAACCATATTTAACAATTTCATTTATACTTTGTCAAAAACAAAAACTCTGTCTCTCTTTCTCCCTCTCTCTCTGCGCATGCATGTGTGTGTGTGTGTGTGTGTGTGTGTGTGTATGTGCGAGCATTTCATCATTCATGGACCAGATTAAATTTCAGAAAAATTCACGGCCTGTTTTACCTGGATGTCACATTTTTTCTCATTCATGTCTTTGATCGACCTGCAATGACAAACATATCATTTTCAAAAAGTATGTGTTCATTGATCAAAGTAATTAATATACCAGTAAACACACACACACACACACACACATATATATGGGTATGTTCTATATACACCACAATGGCGTTTGTTCCATGAGCCAGGATAACATTTTGATTAAAAAAAAAGAAGGGAAGAGCACATACTCCTCCCTTTTAATATGCCTATGCAAAAATAAACATTTTTTTATAAATATATCATTATCTATCATGAAGGAATGAATAACTGATGTCATCAAATGTATCTGTTTTCCTCAATAACAAATATATTACCTTCTATTATGGAAGAGAAAAATGTGTAAGCAGACACTATATCACTCTCCTTACATTCCATACCTGAATCCATTTAGACATAAAATCATTCTGCTCAGAAGTGGCATCTGAAAAATGAGATGTGATATATGTAACCACTAAATGTAAAACAATGACCAATAAGGGGAGTGTTGGCAGCAAAGCTCTTTATAGCAAGATTGTTCTCAAGCATTTTACACAATTAGAGTAAAAATTAAAGCACTTGTTTTAAACAGTTAAGTTCACAAAGTAATAGTGGCATTATTGTCTATTCACAAAATTGATAAACACTAACTTCAAATAATTTACTAGTATAAATGAAGTGAGTGAAATGTAATAAGCACTTGCCATGGGTTTCAGTAGTATTGCCAGTGTAGTACGTAAGATTTTTGGTAGCTTTAGCACTGAAACTTGGCCTTTAATGGTAGGGTCAAATACAGGTTCATCTTCTCTGAACAGAAATAATCAGATATGTTTACAATGCCAACAATTAAGAAAAATTTTTAAGACTGAATATAATTTAATTACCAAACTGACAAAATGTTCTGATATGACATATTATATGTCTTTTACTGTTTGTAACACACTAAACAATACAGGCAGATCCAGTGAGAAGTGGGTGTCTAAATGAGAGGGTTTTTTAAATGGCAAATCAATCCCCCCCCCCCCCCCCCAATTCCTTCAATTTCTGGATACTGTATGAGGAGTGACATGCATCTATTACATGTACCCTCTACGTGGTAGAGGTTAGATACAAATTTATCTATATGTTTGTTATTCAACTGAAAGGGCTCCTACAGAGATTTTAGAAGTTCCTGACCCCCATCAGCCATGCAAAATCTCATATAGTAGTCCAAGTACATCTCCTGTGCTCTGGTTGGACTGTATGGAACCACCTGCCACATGGAAATAAACAATTGCTGAATGTTGAGTACATGTACATAATTAAATTATTTCTATGGCAAACTTAAGAATAAATGCCTAATTCTACAAAGAAGTTTTAGTTTACAGTTAAAAATGATAATGCCATCTCCAACCTTCAAACTCTAATGCTTTCATGTAAAAAAAATTTGAACTATTTTTTCTGTAACCTCATGTCCCTGACTCTTTAATGTGGCAACTGCCAATTCAACAGCTCTGTTGCATGCTGGGATTGGCACTGACCAGTCATCCTCCAAGTAGAAGCCTATCTTCAGTGGACGGTTACTTTCATATTCCTAATCTCGAAAGTAAAAATAAGAGGTTTTTCTTGGCCAGATTAAGATTTATTCAGTCTTTGAAACTCCAAATTTCCCAAAACAGGCTACTTATTTACTCTATAAATATATATATATATATATATATATATATATGGACCTTGAAATATAGACCCTATCAGAAGTTGGTCCTAAATATAACCAAAACATTTCCAATATCTTGCTGTCACATTGGCAGCCCTCGAAACTCAATATTACTCCATATCAAACCTCTCTTTACTTATACAATAAGCTGTCATTACCTCTGTATTAAAAGTTAATGGTGGGGTCATTGGATCCAGTTCAAACATATAGGGTACTAGCAAGGCTTTCATCATGGTTGCCACGCTATCCACATCTCTGCCCATCGGTCCCATGGATGCAGCCACTGTGAAAAGTTTAAACTCACTTTATTCGATAAATCATGGAAGAAACCAGTGTGAAAAGTTAAACTTCACTCTGCTAACCAAAAGCCATTTTGAACATTTAAATTGTTTTTCAAAATATGAAAGATGTAGACAATTTCTAACACCAAAAAACAGGTATGAATTATTGCTGTAACTAAATTTCCATTAGTTAACTTGACATATTAGTGAAATTTAATTCATTTAAAACACTTTTTATTTTAAAAATCTTATTTTGTTTCAACAATTCTGATTTTATGTTAAATGTATCAATCTCCATTGTTGGAGATGCAGCTCCACATAGTGTGATAATTGTGCTTGGTTGTGTTAGATGCACTTGGGTATGGTTGTGATAGTACATGCACATACTGCCCCCCCCCCCCCCCACCACCACCACCACCACCACCACCACCACCACCACCCCAATGGATCTGCTTTTTTTCAATGTCATTACTGTATGTTGAATTTTATGTAAGCAAAATGTTTTTACATACACAAATTTTCTCCTTTGAACATATGAAGTCCCTTTTTACTGAAAATATGAAAGCATGTGCAAAAATGTATATCACATAAACGCTGTGGCAAGTTAAATATATTGTTGAATAAAGGTTGACACAAAATTGTTTGCAGCCAACAAAATCTGTATTAAACACCATTTTAACAGCATAATGTGAAAACAAAATGTCTGCTCAGATAACACTCTATGACAGATTCTATTACAAAAATACCTTATTCTACCCACAGTTGGCTTTATCCCACATATTCCACAGAAGTGAGCTGGAATTCTGATGCTTCCACCTGAAAATTATATGAAATTTTTATAGCAATTGTATATTTAAGTGTGAGATAATACACTGTCACCCGAGCAATATACCAGTAGTCAAATGCAGTCATTTTTGCTTAATCAAAAATTGCTAAATATTCAGAAAATCTTTTTTCATCTACATAGAGTTTCTTTTAAAAAAATGAAACTATACTCTGTTTGAATGGTGATCATATTGGTATTTACTATTAATAAGGCAGCTGTACTAGGTTTTTGAACAGATTTGTATTACAGATATTCCAGCTAGCCTAGTAAAGATTCATTACCAATATCACTTCCCATCCCAACAATAGAGCTCCCAGCAGCAATGGCTGCTGCTTCACCTCCTGACGATCCGCCTGGAGTCCGCTGTTTTGACCAAGGGTTTAGAGTTCGTCCAAATATAGGATTTGAGCAGTCAAAGCTAATAAACAACCATAAGGATTAACTTCTACACATAACATGAGCCAAATAGCCAGTACCATAGAATAGCAGTGATTGTAACGTATGTAAATAGATACAAATAGATTAACTAATGACACCTTGGAGAACTGAATTAAAACTTGGAAAGTGTACTAATTTCATCAAAATGTGTTTTCACTTACTGTAAGTTGGTTTGGGGGATATTTGTCTTCATAAAGGGAATTGCACCCTGGTACTTGAGGACCTGGAATTAGTAAAATTAAATTTAATTAAATAATTAGATAAAAATTTAACAAAGCAATAAAACCTTTAGAATTTCACATAATATTTGTATCTATTTAAGTCATAGTTAATTACGCTTTTCATTTAAAGAAAAATAAAATCAGTGAGATTTGGTTATTTTGGTTCGCGTTGTTATCAGTAAATAATACATCCCAGGGCTCAACATTAACTTTTTCACTCAGTTGCTACTGAACACAAGCAGGCCCAGTAGCTTGGTTGCTGTACCAGTTTTTTTTTTTTAATTGCTTGGGAGGGGAGGGGGAAGGGGGGGGGGCTTACCAAGCATTCAATGAAACATTTCTTATTTTCTAACTGCTATTCCAGATTCAAAAATAATTTCAAATAAAAGGTTATGCAAGTTTCACTGCTGTTTTTACAAAAAGAGATTATAGAAACCATAATATACTGTACATAAATATTTAAATGTTAAAATCAACACAAACAAGACTGATCCAAATATCTGTGGGAATGGTCCCTTAAAGTTACGTCCGACACCCAGTGTCAAAACTTATCTGATTTTACATAATAAAGCAGGTCCCTTAAAAATATATGCTTGCCTATAGTGCAGGAGCTAGGTCATGAGTATGACTCCAATGGCTGGGTCATGCAAAAGATTATAATACATATGGTACCTGTTGTCTCCTCACTATGCACCCAGCTTATAGAGGATAAAGCAGGGAGTAAAGACCTGGTCATATGGTAGTGCTGGTTTTTGTAAATGATAATTCCAAGTGGCACTGGTTGGATTATATGCTCCCCAATGAGGTAAGAATGATTGAGGATTGACAGGCTCTATAATTAACAATGTTAAAGCCAAGCATGAATTGCAAAAAAAGCCAGGAATTATCAGACTTAATACTACATTGTGCAACCCAACTGATATGAGCCGCAACATGTATAGACTGGGTTCCCATGCTTAGATCAATCCAGCTGGATCAACCTAACTCCCTGGGGGTTCACGCTAAATTGCTGTCAGCTCAAGAGGCTTAAATGTCTGTCACACCTACCGAATCAGCTAGGGGTAAAGATAATTACTACTAACAGTTTTACTAGGCGTGACAGACGTTTACGCTGGTTATAGTTTGATAGCTATTTAGTGAGACTCCCCAGGGAGATAGATCGATCCAAATATCTGTGGGAATAGTCCCATAGATAAGTATCTTTGACAGTCATCACCGTATAGAAATGGTACCTTGACAACCACACAATCTTCTGCCCATGGGCTGTCAACATACCTGGCCATGCCAAGGGTGGTGTCATAGCCCTACATAAAATTTATAGAATATTATATGGTAAAATGCACATTTTATACAAGAAGGTAGAACAGTTTGTAGTTTAACTATCTACTTCTTAGTAACTTTTAAGTGATATCATATTTATTAACCTCTTCAAATCAAATGCCATGAAAAGCATTTCTGAAGTGAATCCAGGGGCGGATCCAAGTTTATTTGAAGGGGGGGACTGCGGATGCAAAGCAGACCCCCCCCCCCCCCCTTGCTGAAGGTACCCGAAATATTCTATTTTAGAGGGCAAACAGTGCCATTTGGCACGGTTTAGAACTAAGATTCAGCTAGTCAAAATTCAACTAGTCAGAAATCGAAGGGGGTGTCAGGATCCCCTCCCCCCCCCCCCTAAATCTGCCACTGTGAAACTATCATGAAAATTAAATTTTACTGAATCAAAATATGTAAAACCACTTTTCAAATCTCTATAATTAATAATATAATTAAATTAATATTAATATCAAAATAATATTAAATATAATTCAAAGTGGCAGATTAAGGGGGTGTCAGGGGGGTCCTGAAACCCCCTATTTCTGAAAAAAATCACACCAATGGTTCCCTCTTGAAATTAGAGTTTTGACTAGCTAAATCAAAGTTCTCAATCTTAAAAAAACTGCACCGCACCCTACGTCAAGGGGGAGGGAGGGTTGGCTTCGCATCCACAAACCCCCCCTCCTTCAAATAATCCTGGATCCGCCCCTGTGAAGTAAGACATATACCTTCACAGTAAAGAAATCTTTTAAAGAAACAGGCACTCCATGTAACATCCCTTTTGGTTTGTCAGATTCATCTAGGGCTAATGCTGCATCCTGTATAAAATGGAAAGAAAAAACATATTATCAAAAACATGGCATTGATTTAAATCTGAAAGACTTAAATTTTTTTTAACAAACTGATAAGATCTAGGTCTGATGAAGATCTAAAATTGTTGCATTGGAAATTGCAATAAACTAAATTAACAAACCAAATCATGGTTTCTCTTTTGAATCCAATTGTTATCAAAGGAATTACATGAAGTTCCTTGTTCTGTCACATTTGTAACATCCTCCTTAAATGCCAATTGAATGATATAAATATGTACTAGCATACCTCAGCTTCTTCCAAAAATGTTGTGATGAAATTATACTGCTCATTTTGTTCTATTGCCTATAATAGAAGGGGTAATTAATAATGCAAATTGTAAGTAGTTTAATTCTGTTAATGTCATAGTAAATATTATACAACATTGGTCAAAAAGGTTGTCCCACCCCCATTTCCATGTACTTTTATTTACAAATGATCACCTCACAGCTGTAAATTGTTAGAAATAGTGCTTTTTATCACAGATACCGTGTCTAACATGATTAATGGTTAAAAAAATACAAAATAGTGGTGAAAATATACACATTTTATACCATTCAGTAAAATTTTTAAGAGGTACCCCCTCAAATCCACTGTTTCACTGTGACTTCTACAGATGTAAAGAAATGTCTATTAAATTGAAAAGAGGCCATCAAATGTCACCAAATTCACACACAATTAGCATTAGGGTGTGCTCGTTAACGATCACGTGCCTAACAGCGTGTGCTTCTACCGCGTACTGCAATTATCTCCTGTAGACGGCGCAACAAGCCTTCAACACGAAAAATAATTCTGTTATGTGGGATATTGTCCCATTCATCCTAAAGAGCATGGCGGAATTGATCAAGATTATTTGGGAATTGGTTCTCCTCTGCAATGCACATTCTAATTCATGCCACAGGTGCTCAGTAGGATTAATATCAGGGTTCAAAGACGGTTGTCCCATCCTCAGAGCCCTGTGTTTCTGCAACAAATCGCTTGCCAGGTGAGAGCTGTGAGCAAGTACATTGTCATAATGAAGCCAGTAGCATCCCTGAAGTCACCTCTTGCAAATGGAGTGAGATTTCTGTTGAGAATGTTACATTAAAATGCCCCTGTTACGTTTTGTTCCAAAAGGAACAATGTACATGTACTAATACCATGGGCTTGGAATGTTCTCCAAATGTGGACTTATCTAACACCTCAGGCGATATTATCCTACACACACCCTTCCAAGAGGCATTTTTAAAATGGCTATGGACCCTCTATGACCATCGATGGGATACAAGAAATAATTTGATTCTGCATCAAGCCCGACTTCCTTCCAGTGATGGATGGCCAGGTTCAGGTGCCTGTGAGATCACTAAACGTAGCATTCTCAGCTGATATCTCATTCCATCTTCAAAAACTGACTTTGGGGTCAACTCCAGGCTTTATCATGACTGCACACTTGCTCACACCTCTCTCCCACAAAACAGAATTGTTACCCGTGTTGAAGGCTTGTCGCGCCGTCTACAGGAGATAATTGCAGTATGCGGTAGACGCACACGCTGTTAGGCACGTGATCGTTAACGAGCACACCCTAATGCTAATATTGTGAATTTGGTGAAATTTGAGGCGTCTTTTCAATTTAATAGACATTTCTTTACATCTGTAGAAGTCACAGTGAAACAGTAGATTTGAGGGGGTACCTCTTATAAATTTTACTAAATGGTATAAAATGTGTATATTTTCACCACTATTTGGTATTTTTTTAAACCATTAATTGTGTTAGACACGGTATCTGTAATAAAAAGCACTATTTCTAACAATTTACAGCTGTGAGGTGATCATTTGTAAATAAAAGTACATGGAAATGGGGGTGGGACAACCTTTTTGACCAATGTTGTATATGATACAATGGGCTGATCTAACTGAGATTGCATAAGGTCGGGTATCATCCTGATCAGCTTCGACTTTACGTAATACCAGGTTTCTCCAGTCGATCACGATAGAAGTTGAAGATAGAAGTTAAATACGTCCAAGGTTTGGTGTCTACCTATACGCTAGTAAACACATATAGACAAAATAACTCATGTTAAGTTTTTAATTATAACATAACAATAAATTTAGGCACACAGCATGTACCACAATTGTCGTGTCTCAAAGACTTGTAGCACAGATCTCCCCCCCCCCCCAAAAAAAAAAAAAAGTAATTTTCTCCCCAAAAAACACAGTTCTTTTCTCAAAAGCGCAGTCACGAACATAGCTTTATACTGGCACTACAGTGACATTATTTATTCAAATTAACGGTAACTCAACATTGCTTTAATATATTAGAGGTCACCTTACCATCTCCACATCCTTCTAGGAAGTGTCTAATTCAACTGGCTTCAAAAATCAAAAGGCAATAAAACACAGCAAATAAGACCATGTCTGTACCAATACGGAAGTATTCAAAAATACATTACAAACATGTAAGGGGTACCTGACACAACATAAGGCTCCCTGACAATAGGAGCGTAAAACGATTCCGAATTATGTCAAATAAGATAATATCATACTCTATCACACACCTTTGATTGATATGCATTTAACACGTCCACTGCTTTTAGGCGACCGTTCTTCAAACTGGCGACAAGCTCTGATAATGATAACTCAGTAATCGAATCTACCTGCTCTGGGGAAAACTATGAAAATAAAAAAAATTAAATATAGATCATGTGCCAGATCAAAAGACTCTTAAAATAAAAATGAAGTCAAATAATTGGAGTGAAACCTAGCTACATAACGTACTTATTCATTGCATTTTAATTATCTGATGAATTATTTTTGTTATATTGCTTTATTAGAATTAAAAAAATATGTTATGTTCTGTTTCTATTTTATATCTTCATAATTAAATTGTGTATCTCACTTTATCAACAAATAATTGATGAAAAAAATCAAGAATTGAAATATATACCTACTTTTTTCTCCGTTATTCTTTCAGCTACTGTCGATATAGTTTTCTTATATTTGACGCACTGCTTCGCCACTTTGCATCGATTGCTTCTCACTCTTTTTCTCCTGGCATTGCTTTTTATAAAAAGGATTGTTGCCAAGGCAATCACTGTTGAACCAATGAGAAGCGCTGAGTGACTACAGCCAAACATAATATCTAAAAGAACGTCGCGCAACATGTTTGCAACTTTTGTGTTTGTGCTACTAGTATCCACATGTATATATTTATTTGAAATTGCAGTCTCATCCGTGCACTATCATGCTATCAAATGAGATAAGAGCTATCTTCAAAATATCTGCATTCAAACCACTAAGCATAAAAACCACGAAACATAAAATCTACAAGAACGTCGCGCCACGTTTGCAATTTTTGTGTCTGTGCTACTAGTAGCCTAGCTATATACATTTATTTATTTGAAATTGCAATCTCATCCATGCGCTATCATGCTGTCACAATGAGATAAGAGATATCTTCAAATTATCTGCATTCAAACCGCTAAGCAGACAACCTGTTACCAATGACCCATAAAATTTTTTATTGTTTAATAATTTTCGGTTTTAAATTTGATTTACATATCTAATTAGAGACTGGCTAATGCCCCGTCCACACTGTTCGAGTCGGGGCGGGGTGAACGTGAACGGGGTATGCCAAAAAACTCCTACAGATCGCTGTATTTTATGAATGTGTCCGCACATGAAGGATAAAATTCCCAATACATATAAAAATCAATAAACGAATCAGTAGATTTTCAAGACGACCAATGTCTTCAAGATGTTACGATGAGGTAACTAAGTAGTAAAAAGGAATTTAAATGTAAATAAAGGGACTGAGAAGGAATACCTGTACACAACTATTATTAGAACTACCAACTACTTGAACTTCCTAGATAAAATGAGCAGTTAAACCACATTGATGTTTCTCCGGGATACAACTTCACTAAAATCTTTTCAACCGTATGAAACCTTGGTTGAACTTCTGGCATGATGTACAAGTATATATAGCAGTGTATGGCATTAACAGTTTTTGTGCGCAGATTTGCAATTAACTGAATGAAAATATAGCGTTGAACAAATTAATACTTTCTAGATCTTTTTAAAGCTGCATGTATTCACTTTATTAGGAACTCTTCATTGAATGCAGGTTAGTTTAAGTTGCTTTATGGTATCTTATTATATTGAAAGTGAATATAGTTGCATCATGTGCTAACATTTGATTGTATTTGTATTACGAAATAACTGCACAAAGGTAGAAGTGGTTTGAATTGTTCAGTTGCCCCAATTTATGTAATTTATGTAATTAAATTAGAAAAATCATTTCAAGCGCGCTCTCATATCCTGCTGGTACCCCCAACAATAAAAAGAAAGATTTGTTTGACAATAATGCTTAGAGGCTGAAAAACAATGCAGAAGAGCAAAAAGATTACTCATGAAAGTATGGTTCAAATATTTTCAAAAGTAAACTTAGAAAAGCAGAAAAATGCTATAAAAACACATTAGATAATAGCTCCGATAAAATACGGAGAAGGGGGCTCTATGGTAGAGACTAATGAATTATTATGGAAATAGAAAATGTCTGACCGTCATAATTGCAAATATGTATAATGACTGCATATCTAAATTTTTACTAAATGGTTAATTATCGGAATACTTCCCGCGCAGAATAAGAAGTGGACAAGGTAAAAACTTTTCCCCTTTTTATATTTTCAGCAGTTAAAGTGACTTTGAAATTTTTTAATGCAAAGAGATGTTACAGGCTTATCAAATGAATCGGATGACCTCGAATCTGAGCTACAAACATTTATGAAAATAATGATTATACTGTATGCAGATGATACTGTTCTCCTTGAGGACTCAAAAGAAAATTTGCAATTTGAACTTATTTGCTTTTCAACCTAACGTCAGATTTAGAAGTAAGTAGCAATTGATGTTGAAAATCGAAAATAATGATGGTTTTTAAGCATTTTTTTCAAGCATTTAGCAGATTTTTTTTCAAGAACTGGCTCTTTCACAGAAACCAAAAGGTATGCAGCAAAGAAAGCAAGAAAAGCAATTGTATTCAGCATTTTAGAAAGCAAGGCATCTTATCTTTGATGCAAAAAAAAAAAGATCTCTTTACGTTTTGTGATAGTCCTTGTGGTTAAAGTGGGCCTAAACATCGTTTCCTCCAGCCATATTGGTATTATGTGAAACTATAATTTCTCATCCTGCTATAGAAAAATTCTCTAGTGACAGCTGGTTTTGGTAATATGGCTCACCTGCCATAGGATAGTATCATAAGGAAGAAAAATATATCCGTTTCATATTACAGAAATAGAAAATTGAGACCCCCCCCCCCAAAAAAAAAAAAAAAAAAAAAAAGTTGATAATCCATATGTTGAAGACTTAAACTAATGGTAGTATTATATTTCTTATGCTTCACTGCCTGCGATGACGTGATTCTACAAAGGCGGAGATAGGTTCATTCGGATAATGACTTTAAATCAGGAAGCATGTCGCTTTCGATTCCTTTCTTTTTTCGTTTTTAATGACAAGTCTTCAAGTGCGTTGCGAGCTAGATATTACTCGAACTTTAGAATTACAAGTGTGTTATAGATATTTTGACATTTGCGGTTAATGTATGGAACGGGAGTGCAACAGTTTATACATACATATAGTCATTGGGAAGGAATACAAATATCGGCGTTATTTTTAGTGGTACACACTCTATCCCAAAGGAAAATTAAATAACGCTGTAATGACGTGCTAAATTTAGCTATGATTCATGAAGACACTTATCTTTTAGGTAGCTTCTTGTTTGTTATATATAATTATGGCTGTTGTTACTCACCATTTCGTGATGACCACGCGTCCCTCAAAATGGAAATCGAAACGAAGCATAAGTCAGTCGGTCAGTTCACTTCCTCAATAACCATTTAAAAGCAGAGGAGAAATTTTTATCATTGACATTTCACCAAGGTTTGGAGCTGCCGCGAGAAAAGAAAAACTGAAGGACTACATTATGCATTTCGCGAAGCTTGCTACCGTGTATTGTGTTGCTGCCACTGTTGTTTGCGTTGCCAGTGCATACGGCGATCATTGTCCAAAACACTGTAATTGTCAAAACTCACAGGTGAAATGTCCCAGTTTCAATCCAGCTCTTTACAATGAGACTGTGCCCACTCTTCCTGCTGGGACAAAGCGTGTTCTTATATATTGCAGGCCGTACATTCCTCATGGCATCAGGATAACGCCGGAGTCTTTCAGAGGTTCGGAAGATTCGCTTCGATACATATACTTTTACCTTTGTAACACAAGCATTCACCAGGATGTTCCAAAACTGCCCTTTCTAGAGGAAGTGCAGTTGCTCTACAGTGGAAGAATATACCGCATCCCTTACCAGTTGGTTCAGTCAAATTATTTGAAATATATGGATCTTACTGGGTGCATGGTTGACAGCGTGGAAGACGAAAAACATAGTCGGCAGATTAAAACGGCCACACACTTCACTATTAATCTCAGTAGAAACCCGATCCGATATTTTGGACCGAATGCTCTTAGGACTTTTTCAGATGTTGACTTCCTTCGTTTGCGCTTCCACCAAAGTTTGTATGTCGTAGAATTCAGTAATGAAACCTTCAAGTTTATAACTAACTTCGAATCTTTTGACTTGGTGGATGTGGCGATTGGCCCCCAGGCCATGAGTAATCTCTTTTATAGTTTAGGAAACAAAACCCTCCGTCAGTTGCGTATTAGCCAATGCTTGAAGGCAAGCGAGCGGTACGAAATGCTTGACAGTTACATTCTACATCTGAGACACTCTTCACTGGAGACACTGGAGGTTGCAAACGGTGATTTTGGACTGGCTGCCGATCTGAGAACCGTTGTTTCCGCATTACCTTCCTTAAGGAATCTAACCCTAAACGGCAATAACCTCTTAACAGCCGGTGCATTCCCAACACAAAACAAATTACATTTCGTTAATGTATCACTAAATAATTGGTCACCAGTTGTTTTACCATACTATTTATTAACAGCAACATGGCTGAAACAGTTAGAAGTGAAGTTTGGAAATGTTCTGATGGGTGCTAAGTGGGGACAGGATTTAAAGCACGAGCATTTAAAGATCCTGACACTGACAGGGACTAGATTTCTAATGCAGAATGGGACTCGCGTATCTTTCACTGGTATTACTTCACTGGAGGAACTTAACATGTGTAAGACTAGATTTCCAGAATCAGTTACAGTGGATATTAGAAATTTAACAAGGCTTAAAATATTACATTTTTGTGACAACACAATTTCTCTAACAAGGCCCGATGGGAACAATTTCTTTACTGGCATGGTGTCTCTAGAAAGCCTAAATTTAGCAGGCAAAGAGCTCGAAGGAGTGGACCTAGAAACTCTATTCAATCCTTTGATTAATTTGAAAGTTTTGAATATGACGTATACCGGCTTGACCAAAGTGACACCTGGAACTTTTAAGCCTTTACAAAACCTGCGAACACTGGATTTATCCGATAACAAACTTGTGGAAATTGATGGCGACATTTTCTATAAGTATATTCCTAAGCTGGCCACGTTTCTTTTTAATAATAATAGATTTTCATGTGACTGCCATCTTGTAAGATTTGTAGGTTGGTTAAAACACACATCAATTCAAATATCTGGGGAAGACCAGCCTTGTTTCTCACCAAGCAAGCTGTCTGCAGTGAAAGTTGGGGACTACTCGCCCGGTTTCCTCGAGTGTAAAATTGGATTGCAAGTACTGCTCTACGCTTTGGGGACATTAGTTTTGCTGATTTTTACTGCCGTTATAACATTTTATCGTTGGGACATTCGTTTTTGGTGGCAGTTTAAAGTAAGGCCTAAAAAAACACAAGGCTACATACCCATAGACGGAGAATTTGATGCTTTCGTTTCGTACAGCAGCAAAGATGAGGATTGGGTGGTTGGCACGCTGGTGAGGAATTTAGAAGAAAGTGAAGCACGTTTCCAACTGTGTCTCGACAATAGAGACTTGATTCCAGGAAATTTCATAATTGATAACCTTATACAAGGTATGGAAAAAAGCAAATGTTGTTTGTTTGTAATAACAAGGAATTTCGTCAAAAGCGAGTGGTGTAACTTCGAACTAAACACGGCAATAAGCAAGATGTTGGATGAGCGCAAAAACGTCGTCATTCTTATTTACCTTGAGCATATTCCAGATAAAGATTTACCAAAAAACTTGCGACGTCTCAAGAAACACGTAACTCATCTTAAATGGCCCAACGATGAAGGACAAAGAAAAATCGATATATTTTGGAAGAAACTTCAGCTGGTTCTTTATCACAAAAAGGAAACTTTCAAACAAAGAGGAACGGTGACAGAGGAAGCAGTTTAAGATTGTACCGTGTTTTGTAAATGTATTTCCTACGTGACCAAGATTTAAATCATTCTTTGAACAATGAAAAGAAAATGTAGAAAGATATTTTTTTATGTATATACAAACATGTTATTGAATTCCTTTTAATTCCATCACAGTATAATCAGCATGCTTACATTGTTATGCACTTGATTGCTTCAACTCAACTTGGGTAAATTTGATGTCTTGCAACTTATAAAATGTCTGTAGATTAAAAAAAAACAAACTCCTAGCGCTTTTACTGGCTATGAATAAAAAAGTGTATTTCTTGAATATAGTTTTGGTTGATGAAATCAAGAAGTGTCTCCTGCTTAGATTATAAGCACTGTTTCACACTAAATATTTCATGTTTCACTGGTCTCTCAAAAATCAAGTCAATCAATTTCTTTTGGTCATCAGTATTCATATATTTAATAAATTATCAACACCACTTGTTCTATGTACTAACTCTAAAGCTGACTAAGTGATGGTTTGGTTTCCCCATTCATTTTCCCATTGCTCACATGATCTGTCTGTTTGGGATGTTCAAGTGGAACTTCAGTGACAATGAAAAGTTTTTTTTCGCTGATATCCATATCATAATCCCCAGAGCTGTCTAGTGATTGTGCTGTCGCTTGTCCAGCCAACTCTGTGACATCTTGTGGGATTCTTGTCACTACACCTGGCAGTGTGTTCTCTTGCTTCACTACAGTCTCCGTGTCAGTTGACAGTGTTGTCCTCACACCTGGCTCTACGCTACTACTTGAGATTACAGTTGTAACAGTTACAAGTGGGGCATTCTGTTGCAGTGGCTTTGCATCGGTGTGACTGCCACTGTGAGGGACATTACTTTTATCATCCTGCTCTGAGACACCGTGGGGGAGCAGTTTAATCTCAGTAGGCTGAGTAGTGGCATGTAATAAACCTCCTTTTGTAGGTGTTATTGATCTCGGAGCACTTGTTAAAGCTGCAGCCAGTGCAGGCTGTTGCTGGGGAGTTAAAGTCCCAGTAGAAAATAAAGTCTTACTGGCATTTCCTTTCTCCTGCTTCACCCCACACGATGTCACTACAATATTCCCTTCAACCTTACACACAGCACTTGTGATGGTGGGAACAGGAACATAAGAGGGTTTATAGTCAGCAGTATTGGACACGGATTGTTGCTGAAGGGGTATGTTAACATTGCCCAGTATGTGCTTTGGGCTAGCAATAGGTGGATTCCCATACAGTCCAGCACAGGCAGCAGCTTGGACAAGTTGAGATGATGCAGACCCAGCTGGCAGATGTAAAGTGTTCACACCCTGTGCTGGCTTGGCTATATACACTGAGGTTCCACTGCCCACTGGTGTTGTAATACTATGGTGTGAGGTACCAATACTGTTAACCTTCTTCCCTTGACTGCCTGTGTGGTCTGTTGACCTATGATCTGGCAACACACTAATGACCTTTTGACCACTTGGAGCACTTTGAGCACTTTGACCACGTGTGATGATTGGAATGGTGGACGTATTAGGTCTCTGCACAGCAGTTTGCAATCTGATGGCCTGTTGCAGCACTCCTAATTGTTGGAGATTTTGAACTTGACCTCCGACTTTTGTAGGTGTTTTCTTTTGTACTATCAAGCCAGTTCCAAGTCCCTGAATGTTAGCCAAAGAAATCTTTGGGGACTGGGACATCAACTGCAACTGAGCATCAGACACTGTGACTGGCACACCCTGTGCTGTGACTAGTTGTCCACCCACATTGAACAATACTAATTTCTGTTGTTGCTGTGCTGGTGGCAACCCAAGGTTTTTTGCTGGAGATTTCACACTAGTAGAAGCCGCAGGTGCTGCCCTGGACACTGTAGCAGTAAAAGCGGCAGCCTGCCCAGCCACTGAGGTGCCAGGCTGCACTGTAAACACACTGGGGTTGCCGATGTTGGGGCTGCAAGACACTAGCAGTGGTTTACTGGAAGCCTTGGAGTGTGTGACAGGGCCTGTCACCAACTGAAAATGATTTTAAGAAAAAATAGAATAATAATAATAATAATAATAATAATAATAATAATAATACAAGACATGATTACAAACTTCATATATAGTAAGCTTCAAAATCAAAAATCAATTTACTTATAGCTGATGATCAAAATACCATATGAAGTCTTACACTTGTTAAGTTGATTTCTTTGGTCATAATAAAATACTGTATTATGGACAACATTAAATCATTTAAAAAATAATTTAATAAACCAACATTTGCCCTATTCCAATTAATATCTGGTGCAAGCATTTGAAGTCCATAATAATATAGTACATATGAGGTTAATAATAACATAGTGTTTTTACTTCACCTTAGAAACTGGTGGTTTCTGACTCCTCACTGCAGTAGTGGGCTTCAGGGCAACCGCCACCCTTTCTCTGGTCCCAGGAGTAAGAGGAACTGATTCCTGCTTAACAACCACACCAGTTGCTCCTTGGCCAACCAGTGTCTGCACTGGGACCTGGGCTGGTTTGCCTTGTTGCTGCTGTGGTGATATCCCAACTGTCTGGAGTGCTACATTAGGCAGCACTCCCTGCTTCTGTAGCTGGTTTAGCTTGGCAACGATATTCTGTATGGGCACATTCTGCTGCAAGGCTTGATGGGGAATAAGAATACCCTGTGGTGTAAGGATAGCTTGCATGGGGCCTTGGGGAGGGGTGGTAGCACCAGTGACACTTTGAGGAACCATCTTCACCAAGACACTTTTCTGGGCAGCAGCTTGAGGAACTTGGACTTGACGTGGCACAGCAGGTGTCTTTGTTGCTGGTGCCCCGCTTACAACAGTCAACGGCAGAGAGGTCTGCTGAGGCTCACTCTGTGTGGTTTTGACTGGAGTTGTTTTGTTACTGGATTGCATATTAGAAGCTAAAATGGGAGATTTGGTGGCCTGGGTGACTTGGGTGACACTTCTCCTTGGCTGGATTGTGGGCATAGTAAGAGGGGAAGGCACATTCATTTGGACTGTTGGGAGTGTGGTATTCACTGTTGTAGTAACTGCCTTGACAGCAGACTCAATAAAAACTGACTTAGAGAGCTCAGCAAGTTTGGCTGCAAGTTGAGCTTGGGCAGCAGGATCAACAACTGTTTTTTTGGCTGGACTTTTGCTTTCGCTAGACAGCAACTCCTGTGAACTTCGAGGCACTGGAGGAACCACCACATATTCCGTTCCCTTCTGGTGGGCTCTGTTCTCCAGCAAAGCTTTCACAGTCACATTACCTGCATATTTCTGTTTAGGTGGAGTGGAGACAAGTTTCAGCAGCCCTGTATTAACTCCAGCCTGACTTTGTACTGGTAGTACTGGAGAAGTGGTAGCAGACTGTGTTGGAATGTGCTGTGCAGAGCTGGTTAAACGTGGCTGGTTTGCTGCAGTGGCTACTGAGACATTGGTTGCATGGAGAGCAATGCCAGTAACTGCCTCTGATGTTGGGGCAGTTGCAGTAACCAATTTCACTCCGACTGGAAGCACTTGTCCTTGAACACTACCGACAGATGAAGGCTGTAATTTTGTTGCCTGGTTTTTAAGCAAAGACTGGATCATGTGTGGAGGCAGACTTCCTATCTGGTTATGCTGATAGAAGGACACCTTGCCTTGCTCACTGGTAGTAGTCGGTGGTGAGGAAGACAAAAGGCTAGCCACACTAGTACTAGCCTGTGTCATTGTAAGGTTTGTTCCCATAGTGATTAAGCTGGATCCAGTTTGCTGTTTAACAGACTGTATCCGTGGCAGCCTCCAGTTGACAGTTGTTGTAGCTGGTGAGGCTGTTGCAGTTTTGGGTGGAGATTTCAGTGAAAACTGATATGGGGTGAAGGTCTGGGTGGTCGTTGGTGTTGTTGTTGAGGGAGCCGATGTTTTCGGCTTGGCATTATTCACCAGAGCATTAATCAAGTGAGTTGGGGTGGCTTGTAAGCCTGAAGCATTTGATGTAAGAGTGAAAAATACCTCCTGTCCTGTCGAGGTCCTGGCAAAGAAGCCAGCTCCCATTGGTTGATTCAGTGATGACCCTGGCGGAGTACTGATCAAATACTTCAGTAGGGACTGATTCTGAAGCAAACTAACTGGCTTTGAGTCAGATTCAGCTGGTGACTTAGTTAGCTTAGACATGAGATGCTGCTGCAAGGCAGATACAGCAGTTTTTGCCTTCTTCACCCCTTGGTCTTCTGTGTTATTAGGAATTAGGCGTCGTTTTCTCACACGTCCTCTAGAGCTTACATCATAAAGATCTTCATCAGTAACTTTTTCTCCAGCTGGGGTCTTTCTTTTATCTTTGGACTGTGTAGGGGTGCAGCGACTGGACACGGAATTGGTCTCATCTGCATCTTCCTCATGATCATCAGAATCTTCACCTTCAGAAGATTCTGACACAGGTTCATCACTATCCCACACATCCTCCATCTAAAACAAGAAAATCTCATAGGTAAATCTGAAACTTTCCCAAAGCAAATCTTGATAGCATTTATCTTGCACTATTTTTGTTATCCAGAGTTATATAGATATTTTTTGTCCAAAATGCTATAAATTACTTAAGAAAAAAAAACTTTAAAAAACTTACACTATCATTGAATGTGATTACCCTCCTCCCCAACCCCTTAAGCATAACTTTGTCAGAAGGGGTAATTGGGAAAAAACACCATGGCAAAGCTTTGATTTAATACAGAGATAATATGAATATTGTAGATTTTTAAAAATTTTCCAGACTGTCAATAATATATGTTGAGAACGTGTATACTGCAGGTTCATATATTGGTGAGAGAAACCATCTGTCTATTAAATTACAATAAGACTATCTATATCACAGAAGTACCATAGCAATAGCATTAATTTTTACCTCTGTTGTAGGCTCATCTTCATATTCTTCTTGCTCCTTTCTCAATTTGGTCTTAGCTTTCTTGTTAGCTTGGATGAGCTTAGCTTCCCATGGCTCTAGTTCTGACAGTAAGTATGTCAGTCTTTCATGTAGTTCTGCTACACAACGTTTCCTTGGTGGTGGCTTAATAATCTGGAAAGGAATCCCATAAAATAAGCCTCTGGTGATAAGTAGGCATACATTTTTCTTTTTGGTGAACATTGCTCCTTATTCAACAAAATCAATATCAGTCTGCAGTAAGTCAAGTTGGTGACTGTAAGATTTATCATGATTTTTATTTAATACACATCTTAAGTTGCTAAAATAAAGTATCTGTAGGTAATCACCCATATATTTATGCCATGAATAACAAAAGATAAAAACTACTATATTTTCTTGTCTGTGATAATTAAAACACCACCCTCTAAATCGACAAATGCACTACCTTTTGTCTTTTCCCAGATCCTTCTACAAAAGGCTCTATTTCTGCAAACTGAGCACAGAGTGCTCTCAACTCCTCCACACTGGATACAACCATTATGAACTGCTCAGGATCTGGGGCCTGCAGAGATATGCAAACAATGAGTGTTTAATTTATGTGGCAGTGTATCTATTTATTTGACACTTTAATCCCCTGAAAGATTTAAAGATGAACGATGAAAGTGAGTTGGTAGAAAATGTGCACCTGGATTAATTTTTTTTTCATATATGTTATCTAGATCTTTGCCATTTAAAGTAATTAAAGGATCATCAATAATCATAATTTTATAGGGACAAATTAAAATGAAGACAAACCTCAATTTCTATTCCATCTTCTTCATCACTTTCTTCAACTTCCATCTCAACCAAAGCCTTGTTTCCATCTGTTGCATCTGATGTCCCATTCTTTTCTGCTTCATCACATTCCACTGCAGAGGTGTCAACTGCGGCATCCTTCCCTTCTGTCTCACCAGTCTCCTTTTCAGAGGTTCCCCCAGCAACTTTGCCACCCTCTGCTATATCACAATCCATTCTGGAAGATTCAGCAGAAACACTGTTTGGCTCTGTTGCCTGGTTCGAGTCTTCCACACATTTACCATTTTCCACAAGGTCTCTCCCTAGTTTCCATTTACTTCCATCTGAATTCCTTTCTGAATCGGTCTGGTTTTCTGATAGGCCTGTTTGAGCATGTGTAGAAACATCATCTGAATCTTTGTTTTCCATAGAACTGTTGTCAGGGTCCATGTTTCCATCTACATCCATTAATTCATCACAGAATTTCTCCTTAAAATCAGTCTGTACCTGGCTACCAGGTACCTCCAAGGTATCACTCTGAGTGTCTAGAACAGGAGGAATGTTATCACCTGATGCACTAACAACCAGCTCTCCAGGAAGCACCCTTGCATCAGCAGAATTACAGGATTCAGGATTATTCTTCCCATCACCTGATGCACTGACATCCACCTCTCCAGAAAGCTTTCTGGCACCAGCAGAATTACAGGATTCAGGACTGTTTTTACTAGGATCTATATTAATGGAGTCCATATCATTGCTGTTGTCCTTTCCTTCATCGTTTTTGCTTTCATTTGAATGTTCTCCTTCATCTCCACCACCCTCTAGCTTTTTCCTACGCTTGCCACGAGGTGCCTGGTGTCTCTGTTTCCTATTACTCCAATGGCTTTTTTTAGCTTTTTTCGGTCCTTTCACAGCAGTCCTTTTACTGTTTGGAACGATAGTGGTTTTCATATCTTCACTGATTTCTTGTGTAGCAGCAACCTCACCATTCATGTCTTTTTGCTCTCTTGGTGCAATTTCTTTCTGTGGTGTATTCAGTCGTTGGTTGCTTCTCAGTGCCCGAGGCTCCCAATCCATACTGTCTGTGACACTGTCTTGGTCCACACTCTCTTGGTATTGCGTAGTTTCAGTTGTCTCCGAGTCTGACTGCATGTCGGAATCATGCCCACTGTCCTCATCGCCGTCACTAGCATCAGAGGACTGTGGTTGCAAAACATACTTGATAGTCTGAAAGATTAAAATTAGATATATACATACACTACGTAGAAAGATAAATACAAATAAATACATCTATTTCTTGCACTGAAAAGAGAGCAAACATTCACTGTACACAATGTCGGTCATGAACATTACTAATCTGCAAAATGTTTTAACATGACCGTTGCTGCAAATTTCTGTAGCAAACTACCTATTGATAAAACTGTTTGGATTCCTTCATTGTCTAAAAAAAAGCCTGCAATCTTTTCATCACACTTGAAAATGCTGTAAGGGCTCACGACAAAAACAAAATTGTGCATTCTCTGATACATTTACAGTTCTATATGATGCTAATGGGTAATGTCACTTCCTGACATTGTAAAGAGTAGCTCACCCTGAGGGACCCCATTCCCTAAATATCTATAACAATGCCTGGGTCCCCCCCCCCCCCCCCCCCCGGGCGCACATTAAAATTCCAAAGTGCCCATATCAATCCTGTAAGTTTCAACTTCTCCACTCTAGTATCTTTGAAGAGATCACAGAAATAACAATATGAAAAGAATTAAGAATCACCCATTCCCTGGGACAGCCAAACCCCAGGATGCCTTAAAATTCCAAAGTGCCCATGCACATTTCTGATGATAGGTCTATCGATTCCCAAGTTTCAACTTCCTCCCTCTAATGGTTTAGTTGGAGATAGTGGATATTACTAACACACAGATGGGCAGGATAGCACAATCCCAGACTTTTCCTACAAAAGTGTGGGGATAAAAAGCCCCCTGGATTCAATTACAATTCAATATCAGCCATCAGCCTCACCTGTCTCAGTCTAGAAGGTCTTCTGGCTGGAGGTGCAGACTTCCCTTTTTTCTTTTTCTTCGGAGTTCTTGCTTTCTTTGGCTGTGCCTTTATTAAGAAAAAATGCAAATAATGGAATATTGGATGTATATATATATATATATATATATATATATATATATGTATCCTTCAAGGGAAAATAAAACAAAATTAGTTTTTCTTCCTATTACTATTAGCATTTTATGAACAGATATACCCAATTTTATACTATAATAGGCAAAAGGGGCATATTTTTGTTGCTGATTAGCTACATAAGACTTAAAAATGAAATTTACATATCACTGGTTGCAAAGAAAAAATCTAGATCACACACAGGGGCTGACATAGACAAGATGGAAATGGGTTTTGCTACCACAGAACCTGAATTTAATCATATGGCAAGGCTGGCACATATTAAGATGTTAAACAATCATTTAAAGAAACGGATTGGTGGTCAGTTCAAAGTACCTTGATAACATCTAAACTACTGACAAGTTAACAAATAATTCAATGACCTGCTTTTATTGATTTCATTTTATTAACTTCATACCTTGCTGGGAGAAGGTTTTGGTTTTTCCACTTTTAAAGTTGGCCATGGAAGAGGAGTTTGCTTAAAGATGCGCACATCAGCACCACAGAACTGAGGGAAGTGCATGTAACTGTTGCCGTCCTCGTCATAACCCAGCAAGTACTCCCTGGTTTCCTCCACTTCCTGGGCATCCATTGCATCACGCACTGACTCCTGGTTAGACTGTGGTAGAAGAAAAAAATTTTTCATGCTTTAATTCCAGGGAAACACATGAGCTAAAGGGTGAATACTATTAATATGTATGAATGGAACTAATTGTGAGACGCATCACACAGTGAGATATTATGTAAATTGTTGTAACTTGTACAGTGTGATAAAAATGAGTCCCAACAAGCAGAGTCGCATGTGTTTTTCCTTCAATAAACTTGGACGACTATGAAACTGTTTGTCAGAATGAAATCTCAATGGCCCTAACATTAAAAGAAATTCCATAATATTTAGTTATAAAATTAGCACTACATTTTTCAATGTCTAGTTCTTATAACATCAACACACAACTATAACACAACTGCACTGCACCTTCCTTGCGATTGACTTCAATAATAATAATAAATCAAGCAATTTCTAAAATATGTTTTATCTCACCACACAATAGTCACATAGTCCTTTCGTTATCCAAACTTTCTGATAGAAAGAAAGCTCATGGAATTTTTTCTTCTCCAGTGGGTTTTTGGTACCTAATAAGCAAGAGTAAATAAACTAATTGTTATATGTGTATAGTCCACCTGTGTCTAGCACACTAGAATTGAAATTGAGCCACAATGAAATGGAATATTCTTTGAAAGAAATAAAATCAAGAAAACTGCATTAAAAATATTCACTTTTCAAGTGAAAATTAAAAAGAAGGATAATAAATAAATGCATAATAAATAAATAACTTACCCACAACTTTGAAAAACATCTCTTCTATTCCAATTTTGTCAGCAGCCTAAAAAGGGTTAAAAACATTTTCTATTAAGTGAAAAGCTCCTAACTTTGATATAAACTGTATCATCTAAATTTCAAAGGACTATTAGAATTATAGTGACACTCACTATTTGTAAGCTATAATGAGTTTAACATTGCCATAAGAATATTGTGCTCAGACTTCCAATAAATCTGTAGTGGTGTGGTCGCTCATTTTGAGCATTTTATTTTTCTATTTTTCTATAGTCTACTGTTTTAAGTAATGCAACCTTAATATATTCTGAGGGAAGTTCCACTGGTCTTCACTGGTCATAACTTACCATTGGTATATCCTTTCCACAATCTTTCAGCACTTTATACCACTGCCTCAACTTCACTCTGAGCTTCTCCTCCCACACTTTGTAAGGCATAAGAGGTTTCTTGTCAAGTCTGCAGTTAAACAAACATAAATTCAAATGCTGATGTAGGGACAGCAGTTTCCATGTCTATGTTTAGACTTTACTCCACTAGTAGCTATCTGTAACAGACATGAAACTAAAAGACATGTTGCTTCTAAAGAAATACACTGCTTCACTTGGGGTTTGTTACATTCTTCAGTCTTCAAATACAAACCATCTTTGGAGAGCATATAGAGTGAATATTAACAATTTCACCCTACCTGGTCCTCTGATATGGTGTACTTAGCAAGGAGGTCATAACAGTCTGCATTACAGTGCTTTCCTTGGCCATGGCAAAACTCCTCTCAAGCTCATACTGCATAATTTCACCTATGTTCAAAACTTCTTGGCACAAAAACAGGAAGAGGCCTATCTGAGGGATCTAAAACAAAATGAAATGATTCCATTTGATATCTGCATTGTGACCTTGATACAAGGAGTAATTGTGTTCTGTCAAAAGTTTCAGCATTAAAACTAAGAAGACCAAGAATGATATCCATTTCTTAAATTTCCAGTCCAAAATAATAATAATAATAATAATATTAATAAAATAAATAAAATTAATTAACTGAATCAAGAAATGTGCCAACTTTATGGCGTCTTGTTTCTTACTTCCCAACTGGTATTTATAATTGTCCTAATTGGTTCTGCCACAAGGGTGTCCACCCAATTTTGTAATTCTTGCATATATGTCTCCTGTGCAAGTTTACGTTCCAACATCTGCTGCCTTCGAGATTCTTTTTCCTTTAATGCTTCTTCTTCCCGAAGCTGGTTAAGCAGTTTACTAGAGTCATGTGGTACAACATTACGACGCTTCCTTGAACCTTGAGAATGGAGAATAATACCCTCTACTTACACTTTTGCAATCAAGGTGTGTGTACATATATATCCTTTATTATACCAGGATTACTGTCTACCAAGAAGTCAAACATGCAAAGCATGTGTGTTTATATTCACTTTTTTTCACAGTTTATTCCACCACAAAATAATAAAAAATAAAATCAAAGAGTGTCATTATTCGATTTTATCGCCTTCAAGACTTACTCGTAATTGCTTCATAGGTGACTGGTTGTCCTGATGTGGCAGCAATGGAAGTCTTTTCTCTTAATTCCCTGGAAAAATTACTATAATAAATATCTATCCATGATGAAGCAAGGTTTGTGTCAGTGCTAGGAGATATTTGCTGTGGCAAGTGCATTGACACACCCACATGAAAAACTAGTCCTATTCTTAATTTAATACTACTTCTTCACTTCAGATTACCACATAACTAAGCAGTTTAATCTTTAAAAACTGTAAAATCCCTGATACAATAATAATAATAACATTACTGTACCGTGAGAGAAGCACCAACTTCTGTTCCAAGATCGTTTCAAGCTTTGTGCCTTTTTTTGATATGGGATGGTCGGGTCCATTGTAACGGAAACAGTTCTCCAGCATTAACCGAAAGTCAGCCACAAACTCGGTGATGGTATTATATTCTCTGTTGTCAAACTTTTCCTTCACTTAAAGAAAAGTTATAAGATAGGTTAATAACATGTTCATTACAAGGGAAATTTTGCTACAATAAAGCACAATAAATATAAATTTCATTTCATCTATTACGTGCAAGGAAATAAACAAGAAAGTTCATAAGGATAGTCATCTAAGCATAGATCTGCACTTACTAGTGCTGCCAACCTGGAATCAAACTTATTTATCAAATCGTCCAGTTTACAGTCACACTTAACTTACACCTTCAAAATATTAACTTAGTATTTTTTCTATAACTGTCTGCTATTTTCAGTGTTTTCCATGTGAAAGTCATAATGTAAATAGAATTTTTAGGTATACGATGGCTTTGTTATATGCAAGAAAATCATGTGCACAACCTGGGACCAAATATACTACTTATTGCACATGAGTATGAGTAAGTCTTACATATTCTACAAAAGTCATAATAAATTAGGGTTACTATTAATAGAAACAAAATATGCAAATTAAGGGTATCCCCAAAATGTGGGAATTCCCAGTCTGACCTTGAAAAGTAAGGCAACATTTATGTCGGTAGCCGATGGATCAAAATTATTATTTGCCATAGAACGATATTATTTAATCAAGAAAATATGTTGAGGTTTATCAAAAGCTTACTCTTTTTTAGCCACATGGGTTTCTTGATTCTCTGGTGATAATCCCAAAGTTCGAGGCGTTCAACTTCGACCGCATCCATAAACGGCCAGTTCACGGATTTGTGAACTTCATACATAATTTCTCGAAGAATCCTTAATCCCTGTTTGAGCTCATGGCTCAGTGGCGGCTTAGTTTCGGCTGCATCCTCATTGTTATTATTACTGCTTTTTGAACCACTGTTGGCATTTTCTTGTGAACTGTCCACTAACAGGTCACTATCTGTTTCTTTTGTCTGAGGAAACGCATCAGATGCCTCTGACGTTGCAGGACCTTCGCTATCTGCAAAGCTTTCCGCTAATGAGCATTCGTCGACGTTGTCATCCATTGCTGTATTACTGTTATGGGAGACAACCCTGATAACTGAAAGTCAAGGGGTTTTGAGGAATTCCCGAAATTGACCCATTTCAGAAGTTCTAAGAGGGTTTCCCAGAAATTAAAATTTGTCAAACGCACTCCCACTTAAAGAGAACTGTGTACATTACATAGAAAAGTCATATCTTTTACCTCGCGACTCAAAGTTCCAAATACTACTGAACAGGCTCGTCAAAGTTCATAAAAAACTTTTAAGGAAACTCGTTCCAGATTACAAAATTCACAAAATTGTCGCACCTGGAATAAAAGAGGCTCAGTAAATGTAGTTCCACCTTTTTACTATCTTCGCGAAAACGATATTAAAACGCCGTTTATTTCATATGCTTGTGATTCTTTCATCATATTAGTATCAGTTTGCGAACTCAAAATATGATGAAATAAAAAACTCATTTCAAATGCACAGAACTGTTATCTCAAAGACAGGATTACCGAAAATCAGGCAAATATTGATGTACTATATTCTAAGCTTTGAAGATTTATGCAAATAAGGAGTAAACAGTATCTTCCATATCGAGGCCCGGATGAAAAAATTGTGAAAATAGAAATACATACTTGTAAACATATAATCTAAGGATATCACTGGATATCAATTAAATATTGATTGGGGCAATTTAAAGTATGTGTATATTTTTATTTTGCCTTATTAAATCTAACCCTAACTTTCAATGCGGGTCTATACGACCATCTGTTTCCGGTTGAACAGAGTAGACGAAGTTGGAAATCGGGAGGAAAATGAGACTGGAAAGTTCAGTGTCATTTATTTTTTTTACTGTTTTGATACTAGTCACAGCATGTTACTGCCATGAACATGATTTCACGATTGATATTGAGCCAGCCAAAAGGGAATGCTTCTTCCAAAAGATAGCAAATGGACGGACTTTGGAAGTTGAATTTCAGGTATGACACTCTGCATGGCTGGTGAAGTGTGCATTGGTGATGGTGTGTCAACTTGTAAAGTGTACTGTGTTGGTTCGATAACATCTCGTTCAACTGATGATTTATTTAGATGTCAGCCAACACTTTGTCCGCAAAAAAAGGTCCCAGCATCTCCGTTTAAGTGTTTTCATGTTTTAAATTTTCTGCTATCCACATGTAAACATTTTTGTGACTCTTTGTGAACTGGTTAATTTACTTCTTATAACTTTAAGGCATCTAATTTGTACCGCATTCCTCTCAACTTGATGATTTGTATGCTGCTGATAAGTCTATTTTTGCCACTGATTGAGACAAGTTGTTAAAAATCTGCTCTTCAGCCCTGACTTCTTATTGCAATGATGCTTAGATTCTTTCTTTGTTTCTGATACAGAATAATAATAATAATGGATACATTTTGATTGGATATATATCAAAGAACAAGCTTATGAATTTTCTTTGACATATGGTATGTAGGTCATAGTTTTTTTTTCAATGAAAAAACTGAAACTTAAGTTGAAGAAGTCAGTTGCTGAATTCCAAAGGCAGTAAAATACTAATTATATTAGCTGTCTTTTACTTGTGACATGTTTTCTTATGACTTCTTTTAAAGAAGTGATGGTTGAATATTTTCCTTTTTCATTATTTTCTCTGTAAGACATGCTGTCTCTTGCTCAGCAGTAAGAGGTGGTAAAGAGGTCATTTTGAATGTGTTGTTGTACTCTTTGTCATACTGTATCAATTCATTTGGATTGAAGTGTGTAATTTGTTGTAAGAAACATATCTGCATGGAAAAGATGATATAGTTAACAGGGGCGGATTTAGGGCATCTTCTGGGTCTTCTGGAAGATGGTCAGATTTTCAAGTTTACATTGACGAGTATCTAATTTTTTCTGTCAGAAGACGGTAAAAAATGGAGAATGGATCAACAAAGATAATTTGGGAGACTGTCAGAAAATAACTGTATCCGCCCCTGGTTAAGGTAAAACCCTGCATAGGCAGTTGAACTTGGCATTCTGGCTATAGTCACATTGATCCATATTGATTGACCTCTTTAAAGGAATTAATTTTGTTCAATTAGCCACTCTTTTCTTATTTAATCATTTTAGGTAATAGATGGTGGTGATATAGACATTGACTTCGCAATAGAAGCCCCATCAGGCAGAGTTTTAATTACAGATCGTAGAAGAAGTGATGCAGTTCATAAGTAAGTTGTTTTTTATTTTAATTTTAAAAGAATTTATTATTTTTCGCTCCTTGCTAGCCAGGTCATGATTATAATAGGCCTAATATTTAAAGGGTTGGTTATGAATACATTTGAACCACTTTACTCATAATTATGTATAGACACAATAGTACAGACAACATGTACATATGTTCATGTTTTACTAGGCACTATTTTGTTGTAACATTCTGCTCCTGTGACTTAAAATTTGTATATAAAAGGAATTTGAATTAATGTTTGGTAATCTCTTTAGGGTGACTACAGAAGAAACTGGAGACTATCAAATATGCTTTGACAACTCATTTAGTCGTTTCTCAAGAAAGCTGGTATTTTTTGAAATTGTATATGATGATGATGAAGTGAATGAAATAGAAAATGCATGGGAAAATTTAAAAGAGTCTCCAGAACTTGCGGATATCAAGCTAGAGGATTTTAAGGTAATGTCTTTTCAGTTCAGTCTAACATTTTATGCTTGCCATTTATGCAACCTATTTGTGGCTCATTCTCTGCTCTATAGTTCTGTTCCCTGTCAATTTTGGTCAGCCTAACATGGTTCATTCTGTTGCTTTCTTATTGCTCTCAAATTGCAGAGTTTGTTTGCAGGGAAACATGTGTGCTCCTATTTGTGAAAATACTAGTATTTGTAATGAGAGAGCCTGCAGTAACAAGTTGTGCCAAGTGCAATCAATTCAGCTTTAAATACAACTTAAATTGTTGCTGATACAGATATCGAATGTAGCTTACACAATATTGAATTCTCTACATTGCAGTGTAATAACTGAACATAAAAAATATATTATATCCTGATATGTCCTGCCAAGTGGGAAACATCACACAACTTTATTTCAAAGAATTGTTCTAACATATCTTTTTTAATCAACGTTATTTTTATTTCATTAACCAGAGTGTGATGGATTCTGTCAAGGCCAACATGGACAAAATTATCTCATACCAGAATATCTTCAGAGTTCTGGAGGCGAGGGACAGAAGTACACAGGAACACAATTTTGAGAGAGTCAACTTTTATGCACCACTTCAGTTGGTGGTCATGGCAGTAGTGGGATTAACACAAGTTTTGCTTATACGAAGCTTATTTGATGAAAAGAGTAAATTTAATAAGATATTTAAAACAAAAACGTAGCTAACTATGATACTTGAAAATCTATGCAATACTAAATGTTTGCAGTAAGTGGTGCAAAGTGTGTTTTAATGTCTGTTAGATATTCAGATCAATTTTTTCATAGGGTGTTAGGTACTTGTTACTCTACTGTTATTATCTATTTGTGATATTATCACATAGGTCGAACTGATATCAGTTTGCAATATCAGATGCCAAATAGTTCAACAAGCTTTAAAGAAAAACTAAGGGCTCATTCCCATTGAAACTGACTGTCTACATAGATCTATCTAACTCTGTGGGGACTCTAGCTGAATGCAATCAGGTTAAGAGATACACACGCCTCTTGTTTCTAACATACTTCTATAATCACCAGATTTTCTTTATTCTACTCAATGCCAGGAGAACAGACTGATAGTTTCAATGGGAATTAGTCCTAAGTGTATTGTGGGTTCTTGTTTTAAATGTTAGTGACACATGACTTACCAAAACATGCTTACATTGTGGCCTGTACCTGGTTTGGATGTGTAAATGTTTTTGATACTTGACTTCAATCACAATAACATTATCAGTTACACATCAAGATTATATCAACCAGCCACATTCAATTCCATGTTGTTCCCAGTACCTGGCTGTTGGGAAAGATTGGAGTAATTTTTACATGGTTCATCTGAATTTTGTCATAAATATCTGTGTGATCTCATGAACAAGTATCAAATGTGGAAAAAGATCCGTTTTTCTTTCTTCTGTTAATAAAATAAGCTGTTTTTATGCGGCATTGTTGAACACCTCCATCTTGAAAATGGTACTGGGAGCTAAAAGAAAAAATTGAGTTGTCAATGACTATATTAATTCCAGTTATATCAGTGCCCTGCCTGGGGACAGATTAGCAGTTTGGTATTAAGAAAGAACCTTCATTGAAATAAGTGAATAAAGACAAATAGATGTTGTGAAAGTTTTTAAATATTTAATAAGGTTAAACTAAGTTTGGTTCACATAGTGCCAACATTAAATAATTAAGTTGGTAATTTTTGTGCTTGTTATTTTGAGATTATTTACATAAATCCTGCTGAAAATAGAAAGCATTGTTCCATTGCAATAAAAAAAAAATGGTTGCAACTTGCTTTATTCCCCAGTACCATCTGGTATCAGTGTCAATTGTGTTTGTCTTAATTGCTTTTCTTTATATGCACATGTTTTGAGTCCCTACAATTAAGGCCTTTTGAACACCAAAGACTTTATTGATTTCTATTTCTATTTTTTGTAATTTGCTTTAGTTGTATTATGTTATCTACTTGCTGTTCACTAATTTAAAAGTAAAAACTGATCCATTCCTTATTAATGTGTGGCACACTCAGAGCCCATTCAATAGAGAATCCTAGGATACTCTGTTCCACCACTTAAATATGGCGGACCCTACATGAAAGAAGAGCGGACTAATCTGCTGATGGTCTCCCTGCTTCACATGAGCCATAAATAAATGGGTTAAATCACAGCTCAGAGATTTAATTGCTAAACTCCTGGATGGCGCATTTAGAGGCAGGAAAACCATCTGCAGATTAGTGGCCTCTTCTTTCATGTAGGGTCCACCATATTTGAATGGGTTCTAAGAAACTTATAACATGCTAGAAAAAAGAGAGTGGATCCATATCTTGTACTTAGAAGAGGGAATTTAATTTGAAAGCAGTGGTTTTGATAAAGTTTCTGTTGTATATGTATATATTCAGAATTATTTGAGTTTTATCATCTTTTTATTTCCTGTTTTATATAATTCCAACAATCGGCTTTCTATATCTCTTCACAGATGTCCCCAAATAAAGATACTGACATATTAAGAATATAAACAAGTGTTAGATATGTTGCTCAGAGAACATGTTAAAAAAATGTAAAAGTTAACTATCTGAGGGAAAATGGGTTTATATATGTTAATTGATTACATGAGTTGTTTTGTGATCTGTATCTTAGATAGAATTGAATGTTTCCAAAGAAAAATTGCCTGTTACAGATTTATGGTAAAATGAAGTTGTCAGATGTCTCTATATTGTCATTGAAAATCCTAAAAACGTATTGTTATGATATTGATATTTTGCCTACTTTATATGCAAGACTGCTTATAAGTTCAAACATCTCTGGAGCATACATCTTTTGTCAAACTGTATTGAACAATGGTATTAAGAAATATTAATATTTAACATTATGTTCAGAAATGCCTTTTATTTCATGAAACTTTCTGCACAAGCGAGATTAGACTTCAAATTATTCATTGAAGTTAGAAACCCAGTTTTAACGTATATGATACAGCAGTGTTTGCTGGTTCTTATGTAGTTCTGAGATCTCTCTCTCTTTTGCAAGTTTAATCATTTCTGAGAGTTACATTTTGAAAAAGTTGGAGGCTGAGAAAGTAATGCTATTATTATTGAAATAAAAAAGTAATTGAATTTTACTTACTCTTGTTTATTTGCTAATTATTACAACTGAATAGTTATAATATTAAGGGCCAGGACTGTGATCTAATACTTCAACCAAACGTTAAAGGTGTGAATTTTGTCAGAGATATTTGCACTAAGGAAGTTGAAACCCCATTTGCTCCCCCCCCCCCCCCCCCCCCCCCCGCCTGCTTTTTGCGCTTATTACCTCTCTGGTTTTTAAAAATTGTTTAGTGGGGAGGGGAGGGAGGTTACTTCTCATGTTTTAACGCCTTATGCCAAAGAACATGTTCGTAAATAACAAACTGAACGCGATTTAGATGAATGATTAGCATAATATCAAAATCTGCTCTTCAGTAACGTTTGTCACATATGTGGGTATTGAAATATTTAACCGACATAACATCTTTTGTATATATTTACACAAATGTATAAAATGTGTAATAAATGTGTGAAAAAATGTATAATAAATGCGTGAAAAAAATGTATAATAAATGCGAAAAATTAAAAATTTTATTCAGTTAATAAAATGAATGTTAATACAAAATGCATTTAAAACATGGTCAAAGGGATTTATATCATTTTTTCAAGTTTTGACGTCGTTCAGGTCAAATCAACCTGTGTCAGCACTCAGTTTGTCATATGTACACAACAAGCGATTACTTCATCAAAGTTAAAACATGTAAATGAGAGCTAAAATGGCTGCGACGAACACCAGTAAAGTGATGCCGTACAGAGCGAGTGCGCATGCCAGTATCGCAGAACCCTGCTTTTTCCTAGGATTCTCCACGGAATCCAGGCTAGACTTGGTGTGATCTCCTGAAATAGAGAATAAGATCACATATGTTACAGCGCCTTTCAACCGTTCAGAAATCAATATGTTTAACAAAAAGTATTCAAACAACTTTAAGATAAACCCGGCGTCGTTCTGACATATCAAAGTAATTTCTGAAAACATACAGCATACACGTCCCCAATAACAGCAACGTCCTTTGTATTTACATTTGTATGAGTCATATATCTACGCGAAACGTCGGCTATGAAATCCAGCATTCTTTGGATTTGATGTTATTTATTATCGACCAGCTTAGTTTTAAATGAGGTTGTCTAAATGCATGGAATTGCAACATCTGTACTTTGGTTTTTTTCCATTGTGATAGATATAGATGAATTGTTTGAAAATAACGTTTGTGACCGTTTCACTTCGGTAAATCAGAGAAAGAACCTTTTTTAAAGCGGCTTATAGTTAATTTGGTAAATTTGGAACGGGATAGTGAGATGCTCATTAAGTTACTACATAGTTCAATTTGTGACGAAAATATATTTTTATATTTTGACTTACCGTTGCCTATGGGATCCATACTTATGGTTATTTCTCGTTTGTCTGGAAGTTTAACGAAAAAACAATTTAGCACAGCAAACACATGAACGATCGTCTTTATCAAATAAAAATCTCTCGAAATTAGGTCGTAACTGCGATTCAAAGATTTAATAGCTACATTACAGACCTTGTCTAAATCTTTGCATAGAAAAGAGCAAATGTCGTTCAAATTCTACTTTTCATGAACTGATACCCAATACTTCATACAAGGTGATATTTTCCATCTAGCCTACCCAATGAATACACAACTTTAGATCAACTTCGGATTACCGTTGTAAATTCCCTTACCGCTGGCTTCTCTTCTACACTTCATAATCTCCAAGATGACTTCCCACAAAATCTGTGTGATAACCCAGACACCTAGCACCACCGTCTGATTAAAACGGAATTTCTCCGGCAGCAGGCTGAGGTTTACCCCAAGAAACAGTGCCACAACTGAAAAGAAACATGTTTGTTAAACATAGTATATCCGAAAAAGTGATATATAAGGCGTCGGGACAAGCAGGCGACTCATACGATCACAGCCTGTTTGATTTGGAGCCAACACATACTTGCGCGCGGGCGCGGGCGGGCACGCCTTTTAATCGCTAATTTCAAAAATAAGTTTTGTTGTTATACGATATAACATAAAATCTAATTATTATATAATCCAAGAGTACATTTTGAGTATTACACAAGACATTTTTGTCTGTTAATAGCTTACCTGCAACCACATGAGACAACTTTCCAAAAATTCTATGTGCCCAGTTGAAGACCCTCCTTCTGGACGCATCTGGGTCTGGTCTACAGAAGGCCATGATCATCTGCAGCAGCACAATTCCCATCACCGCCAGTCCAAACCCGGCGTGAAGCGTGGCAACCTGGTGTGGTAGAGAAGACGAGGAGGACAATAAAACACAATGGTGATCAGCCTAATGTTTGGCAAGTCATTGCTTCCTACCAGGGAATTATATCGGATATAATTCCCTGTTCCTACTACCTTTAACAATACTTTTCGATACTGATTTTTCTTTGTAAATGCTCATCGCTAGGAAAACGGGACTGAGTTTTATTTATTTGGTTGTATTTTTTTAATATAAAATATTTAAATACATTTACAATTATAATGTTTGTACTTAGCGTTAGACAAACTTCAAATCTTCAAATCAGTTTTTTCACTGGTGCAGTACACTTACGTTTACGACGTTGCATGGGGTATGAAACATCGCTTATGGTAATAAAGCTAATGTTTTTCTGTTGTTAATTATATTTTTCAACTTCGCACAACGAGGGCACCCCTGCTTTTCACTGTGAAATTGTCTTTAATATTAAACCATTAGACAGCCAGCCTGGCAATACATGACATGAAGTGTTTTACTCCAAGATAAATATACGCCGTCATCTCGAACAGTGTGCTTTGTATACCTTACCTCTCTCCAATCTCCAACATAAACAAATATCAGCACGATGCCTGCCGCCGTGCAACCGGCAACCAGAATCATGATCAAGCGGTGGATCTGGAGAAGAAAAGATAGGATTCAGTGATACAGAAACAATTGGGGTATGATATAAAGCTATTATGTTTGCAGTTGTGATATTTTTCTGTTTATTTTCACATAAAATGTGCAGTTTCTCAATAGAAAATTCGACACTTGAAAGTTTGCCAAACATGATTCAGCTTATACTGGACTTTTCTGTCAAAACAAAGCAGATGAGTATAAAGTAAAATTTGAAATAATAATAATAATAATAATTACAACAATAATTATATAAAAAACATCTGTCAGTGAATAAAAATGAAACAAATAAATAATAACATTAAAAGAATACGCTTTAAATAAATTATTCACGAGTTTGAGAGAAAAACCAAACTAGGTCTACATGAGACAGGAAAAGTACATCTTCGGCCGCTAATAAAAAGTCAAGATGCAGAGAAATTTTTTACACGTTTAATATACTGATGACCCCAGGGTCCAGTACCTGGAACCACAGTTTAATACCACAGCAGTTATTTCCAAACGCGTTTCTGTAATGGCGAGCGACAACCATGGCAAACCCGGCTAATGCCACCCATGCCACCGTCATGAGGGTTCCTGAAACGCGGGAAAAATCAGTGAATCATTAACCTTAAACATGGAAAGACATCACAATATACTTTGAAAGAACAAGTTGCCATTTTACACATAACAGTGAAACATTTAATGTTGACAGAAATATATGCAAATAAAGGTAGCGAGACCGCGAGATGGTCTTACCATGTGCTTGTACCTCGACTGAGAGCGTCTGCCCATAGTGTACGGCGGTGGACTGGAAGTCTACAGGACTGCTGGTTATCAAGGGGAGTTCTTTATGATGCCCCACCACGTCCGTGCCTATTAGATGGGAAGGTATGGAGGAAGGATTGTGAATATTTATATCATTTAATATGTTGTAACGAATAGTTTTTCGTTAATGCAGAATGTCTAATGGTGTATCAAACATATGGTTGGCTATACTAAATTTGATGAGAGATTTTAATACAGAAATAAGGGATAAAACATTTGAATTAAAAAAAAATGCAAAAAATGTATTTATTTTGGCTAATTCATTATGTCTGCTTTAATACACAAGGTATTTCAGGACAAGAAGAGTACAAAAGATAAACACGACAGCAAACCAACCTGTATACAGATGCCCCCAGCCAAGGAAAAGTATCCATGGTTTGGAAAGATCGAAAGTGATGGCCTTGATAGGCGTTGGAGGATATTTGTTCGCGAGGCTGAGCCACAGGTCTGGCGTGAAACTGAGGGGTCTGCGGAACCGACAGTACATTCTCTCGCCATCACGCATCATCTCCACGTTAGATAATACAGTCTGGGTGAATTAAAAGGTGGCGTATTCAATAACGATTTAAACACTTAACAATGATATAAAATTAACACCATCCGCGACAGAGATAAACGATTTAAAAGGAACTAAAAGGTATTTCTAATTTCTCTTTCAAATTACAAGCCGTATTTTCACAAAAAAATTAACACGAGTAATATTCTGAAGTTTCATGCCACATCGGAATGGAAGCGCGTCATTAGTCCTGAATGTCTTATATGGACTATGAATATTTTAATATTGTAAGTGAATACAATGAGAATTAAAATTCATTATGAGTGTTTTGCTCTTTTTTTGTTGTACCCACATTTCTGATTCTCTCGTTGAAGTACATTGGATTATACCCATGTTGAATTTGTATGACTGACTCCTTGTACATACACGTGATGGTTTCATCCTTGCCCTGCAGTGAATTAAGTCAGACTGACACACTTTTGATTAATCAAGAAAAAGAAAAATACATAAGAAATAATCCTTTGTCATCAATTGCAGTATTATCCAATTAAAAAATATTTTTATTGTATTAAATATGTCTGTGACCTCAATATTAAGCATTTTCCACGACGTAAATAATTTGTTACAAGTTATGTCCAACAGTTTCTAATTTTTGAATGGCGACCTGTGCAATGTTTGCGACGGTAGACCTTTTTTATTCCAATTATATTTCACCAACATTACTCACCATTTTCTTGTCATCCGAGAAAGCGAGCGACAAATACGCCTCTGCTTTTCCAAACATCTCAAAGTCGATGTGGTCTCCTTCTGTTTTGTACATGACCAGCACATCACAGTCCTCTCCCTGGCACAGTCTGGGCCACTTAACACACCCCTTGGTCACCCCGCACTCCTCACGGACGCGCATCGGCTTAAAGTCCATGGACACCTGAGAATAGAGGTTAACAGGTGAGACGCAGTTGGGGATGAATATGTAGATATGTGAATATGTGGAGGCAAATGTTATCAAGAAGATATTAGGCTTATCTACTTATTGAATGATATTATTATTATTATTTAAGCATAATTTTTATAAACACTAAAATTTCACTGACACACTGTTTCCAATTATACAGTATATCTGATAAGTGATATTAATCGTTAGTAAGTCAATGAGTTTGAAATTGGGAGTACAAGTGTGTAAAATCAAAAACTGATTTATATAGGATTGTCGGTTAAAACTGTGTCGCAGTGATTATTTTTTATCTAAACCAATAGCAAGATAATTACCCTCCACGGGAAAGTCTCGTTCACAACCACGGGGACCTCTGCTCTCAAAACATGGGTCTCGTTGGCCCAGAAATGCTCGAAATCTTTCACGAACGCTGCCCTGTGGGTTAGAAAATTGAGTTCAATAAAACGAAAAACACTGTAAAACAATTATTATATCAATGAGATTTTTATATCATGGTGCTCAAAGAGTGTTTCAAGTAAAAAAATTCGTTGCTTAGTCTGTAAGTTACCTGACAATCAAGTCCCCTTCTGAAACACCAGGCGCTTTCCACTTAAACTGAACCTTTGTTTTGTCTTCGTTGTCGCTGTGCGTCAAACAATTCTAGATAAAATTCACAAGCGCAAAATCATCAGTTTTCCTCTTAAACTTTACTTTTAATAGATAGAGGTAGATGAAAGTAAAATTGAAAGATAACCCGAAGTCACTGGCACAATGACTTACTGTAAGGCATTACTCCTAAAATTATAGACAAAAAATAGTAAAAAGCAATGTGCCTGGATGTTGCACTAAACCAAAATACAGTCGTGTTATGTTGATAAAAGAGTCATGGAACGCACACCTTGACGTCATTTCAAATGCTCTATATTTGTTAAAGCGTTTCAAAGCTGCGGAAACATTAAGTAGTCATTATTATTCCTTAGACCGCAGGAATACGTTAACATTTTAATGTCCCTTAACCTCGTACTTCATAAACAACAGACGACCAAATCTCCGTCAACATGTGATCACTTACTATATTCTCCGAATACCACTTGAAGGGTTTAGAATCTGTCGAAAATTCAGTAAAATTTCCTATCAGTTCCTCAGTATCGCCTTCCCGTCTGTGCACCATGATTTGAAAACCACGGAATGGAATCTTCTGTGATTTTAATTCGACTGGAAAAGTGAAAACCAAGAGTGTAGATCATAATAACTTGATGTCATTATTATCAATGAGAGCACACTCTTCGTGATAATACATAAAAAACACGCCGATTCATAACACAGCAAGACTTAGGCTCTATTCCCATAGATTTTAGATCGATCTATCCCCGCGGGGAGTCTCACTAGATTACTTTCAGATAATCCGACTTAAATGTCCGTCCCGCCTACTACAAGCTGTAAGAGGGTAATTAACTTTCGTGTCCGCCCGGCTGACAGCTATTTAGCGTGAACCCCCAGGGAGTTAGGTCGATCTAAAGTAGGTCGATCTAATCTATGGAAATGGGGTGTTAGCTGAAAAAAAAAGCTGTGCTATAAAAACGTATTGTCTTCTTGATTCACTACTGCACTTGTTGCGGGCAAATATCAAGAGTCACAAAAATATTATGTTTATCTTTTTTGGTATGATTGAATTGGCAAATGTGTATGGCACAGAAAACAATTTTACCAAAACACTTTGAGAACTAATAAAGACCTCATACTTGCAATGTCTTCTCCAGGCTTATAAGTGTCTTTGGCGACACTCAGGGTGTAGGGGGCCTTGCCTGTCTGTTGATTAGTGCCGTGGTGTTTTGGAAGCAGGTTCACACACGTCTTCAATATTCCGCCATTGGGATAACTGAAACCTGTACGAAGATTTGATATTCAACTTGGCATGTCTGTTTCACCGCGCTTTTCATTTTGCAGATCACATAAACGACAAATTTGCAAATCAAAACCCAAAACGTGGAACTTTCAGGACTTTCACGAGGGAAAAGAGGGGTGAGGGTGGGGCGACCCACTGTAAAAATATAAGTATAATATAAATATAAAGACTGGCTTGTTTTAAAGCAGTTTTGCGTCCTTTTTAGTGGGGTTTAATAGAATTTGCCTTTGTCACCCGACATCACTGATCAAATAGTAGGCTACTAGCAGAGACCACGTTTTGTCTTTCATAAAAATATCAGAAATTACAAACATCTTACCTTGGAGAAATAGCCCAAAGAAAATAGTCAAAATCCTGCCTGCACATCGCCCTGTCTTCATCCTGGATTTCAAGTTCTAAGCCAACGGTGAACCTGGGGAAAGAGATAATCTACATGCATTATTATTCACACGATGACTTGACAAAATCAGTATGTCGTGTTAAACAACAACTACATGTTCCTCATGCAAATCACCTTTACGCACTTAACGGTCATCAAGAATAGAACATAAAGTTTGTAGTGGCACGTAAAAGTGTATGAATGGCTTTTTTCTATATGTCCGACTTGCTTAGTTGTTTTGTGTCTTCAGCACATCGTGTATGATGGGTCAAAGATTTATTATTTGGTGTAGCATGCTAAGTAATTTTTATGTACATGTATATAGCCTGTTCCTTGTAGAATTCTTTGGGTATAAACTTGGTAAATATTTTGTGCGTGTACATGATGAATCTGTTTTTAAAAGTTCATTTCTGACCTGTCCTGATTTCAACAAAAAAATCTCAACAAAATCTACGTTTCGTATAATGTTGCTGACAGACAAACCTACTTTATTAATTAACTAATTGATTTATTTAATTGGTCACCAGCAAAGTCTAACCGTTTGACACTTGGTTCGCTCCCAACAGTTTCTAAAAAATTCCCCAAAATCCGCCCAAAACCTTCTCCACAATGTTGTTAACGGACAAACAGACACACGGAACCAAAAAACAGCAAAATTACATGTTCCATGAAGATGACTTGGGTTTCATACACATAATAGTGACGACATACAAGAAAATCAAATTATTTAGTGTCGTGCTCTGATGCACCCCTCTACTACATTTTATGCAAACACCTTAGCCTGGTTAAATCCAGATTATCATACCTTCCTGCCACATAAATACTCGCACTGTAGACAAACGGGGAAGGGGGTATGAGTAGAAAGTCGCGTGTCAGGGGCGAATCCTGTACTATCTATACTAGAGCGGGCCCGTAGCCGCCAGCAATTTCAGAGGGAGGGGGGTTCGTTTTCTGAAAAAGTGGACCTTTTGCCATAAAATCCTCAAGTACATAACCCAAATTTTACCAAGAGTGGACCTTTTCCCAGCAACAAAAAGGGTGGTTCTTTCCCCACAAGCAGGATGATGAAACTGTTTCTTCTGATGGAGGAATAACGTTAACGACGCTGCCTCTTCATTTTAATGACGCGTCTACGAGTTGCTATAAGTGAGATGGAGAGATTCAGAAACTGGATGTAAATTAGCGGGCCATAGTTTACTTTTGCCCTTAAGCGATGTTCATAAATAGGACATGCATTAATAAAACGCATTATTTGCAGCAGGAATGCATCTTCTTAAATGATAAATTGAATGGAAATTATACAACCTTAAAGGAGTCTCGCCCGGGATTTCCACTCCAAATCGAATTTTCCTCGAAAAACTACCGGTTATTCCGTCTACTCCCAAATCATGGTCTTAGACTAGACGTTTTATACCTTTTCAAATTACAATTAAATAATTTAATTCTAAATGACTGGTCAGTCGCTTAAACCGCCATGTCTTCCAGTCCTTTTCGGACTGAAATATAGACATCAGGTAGGTCTACTTTTTTTTTGATGGCGATTTATCTTTTTTAATATCTGACTAATCTTTTTTAATATCTGACTAATCTGACTAAGATGTTTTGCGAGATATGTCACACGCATGATTTTTGGACATTCTCAAACGCAGCTAGCATACTTTTAATACAGTTTATCTTTTACCAACTCATAACCCAAAGCACTGTGTTTAGTTACTAGGGACTAAAGGGTGGGGCGTGGTGTCAAAAAAGGGGTCAATACTGACTGTGATCAACTCTTTACGTTAAACCCTGAACACAGTCCCTTCGTCACATCAGGCGTGTCTTAACAGGTGTTCAACGTGTGGAAACTAGGATATTTGGGTGTTTAAAGAGGAAATTAATAAAAAAAATAGCAGCTCTTTGCATGTTTTTTTATATGTGAAATGCTGTGTAATACAGTGGTGCACTGAGCAGTGTGTAAAGGCTCCAAAGAAGGTCTAACATATTTCGTAACATCACGTGCACCTTACATCTCTAGACAAATAGGATGATGAAACTGTCCCCTCCCCTTGATTGAATAATGAGGCTACCTCTTAAACAGATACGTGTACTGCATCTATTTGTATTTCAGGTGAATATTGATAATACGGTTGTTTAGTGGTGGGGTTTGCTCACTTATCAACGTTGTTATGACCATGGTATGTCCGCGTATTTACTGGTATACGAAGTCAAAAGGCAGGCTTATTCAGTGCGGATAAAATATTGTAGGCCATCACAATAAATATCCTGTATATGGTCCTGGGCCCCGTATCTCGAAAGCATCGGGTATTGCGAATAGCGATATCACATAGAGGCTACAATGTATTATATGGGGCGAGTATGGGTGAGTTATGGAATCGAGACGCTTGCGCACGGTAGCAATGCGCGATGCTTTCGAGATACGGGCCCCTGGTCTCCTAGAAGACTTTATTCATTTTCTCAAAAAGAAGAAAGAAATGACAAAACTATGTTTTATTTCAAGTTAATTAACCGCTATACATTTTTCTTTGATCAAAACAAACTAAAATTTTCTGGATTAAACCTGGAACAAATTTCACTTTCATGAAACGGGGCTTTGCGTGACGGACTGTCAGATTGCTATCCGCCACTGAAAATACCTGCCTTCGTTGTCGTCTAACATTACGCCGTATTCAGTTTTCCAAGATCAAGATTTCTAGTTACTCAATAGCCCCTCCCCCCCCCNATGTTTGTAGTGGCACGTAAAAGTGTATGAATGCCTTTTTTCTATATGTCGGACTTGCTTAGTTGTTTTGTGTCTTCAGCACATCGTGTATGATGGGTCAAAGATTGCGTCTCGAATGTGCATTTAGTCAAATAATGTGAAAAAATTCTGTGAAACTCGTCATCTGTCAAGGAGTATAAAGTGGAAGTGATCGTTTCAAGTGCCATTCATGTTAGATGTGTGTTGATAACTTATCATTTGGTGTAGAATGCTAAGTAATTTTATGTACATGTATGTAGCCTGTTCCTTGTAGAATTCTTTGGGTATAAACCTGGTAAATATTTTGTGCGTGGACATGATGAATCTGTTTTTATAAGTGAAGAGTTGTTCATTTCTGACCTGTCCTGAAAATTTCAACAAAATCTACGTTTCGCATAATGTTGCTGACAGACAAACCTACTTTTTTAATTAACTAATTGATTATTTAATTGGTCACCAGCAAAGTCTAACCGTTTGACACTTGGTTCGCTCCCAACAGTTTCTAAAAAATTCCCCAAAATCCGCCCAAAACCTTCTCCACAATGTTGTTAACGGACAAACAGACACACGGAACCAAAAACAGCAAAATTACATGTTCCATGAAGATGACTTGGATTTCATACACATAAGAGTGACGAAATATAAGAAAATTAAATTATTTAGTCTCGTGCTCTGATGCACCCCTCTTCTACATGTTATGCAAACACCTTAGCCTGGTTAAATCCAGATTATCATACCTTCCTGCCACATAAATACTCGTACTGTAGACAAACGGGGAAGGGGGTATGAGTAGAAAGTCGCGTGTCAGGGGCGAATCCTGTACTAGCTATACTAGAGCGGGCCCGTAGCCGCCAGCAATTTCAGAGGGGGGGGGGGTTCGTTTTCTGAAAAAGTGGACCTTTTGCCATAAAATCCTCAAGAACATAACCCAAATTTTACCCAGAGTGGACCTTTTCCCAGCAAAAAGGGTGGTTCTTTCGAACCTCCCGAAACCCCCCACCCCCCACCCCCCGGCTACGTGCCTGTTGAGGATTTTTCCTGTGCTTGGAAACTCTGGTACGTTATTCACAATAGGCAACCCATTTATGGCCTATTCAGACGAGTGTCCCAAATTTGCTAACTGATTGCTATGCCTGCTGCATTGCCTTAAGATGAAAATGGAAGGCTTGGCTGCGATAGTAATCAAGCAAGCGTTTCCCGTTAAAGGATAAAAAACACGACTCATTGAAGAACGTCATCCGTTCGCTGGTTATCAAGCATTATCATTTGCAGCTCTGTTCCAATCATTGCGCAATATTTTTACGCACTTTCGTTCTTGTTGCTAAGGACCCATTGTCTACAAATAAATTGCCTTTCAACGTCCGTGGAAGAGGGACATTTGTAAACACGAAAGGTTATATTGAGGGAAATCGTTAAAGATGTCCCTTTTGGGAGTTTACATAAACTGATCCTCTTGCTGAACAGATATGAGAGGGAATACCTTCATACCATTCCAAAGAATTCATTGAATTCTGAGAAAAAAACGTCTCACTAACGTTTGAACTTAGTCTTTGGAAAATAAGAAGACCCCTCAAAATAATTCTAGCTTATTACACACTGATATGTCACAATGAAAAGTTTGAAAAGTTAAACAACAATTCTAGAATGATGTCACACACCGATACCAAAATGAACAGATATTCAAGTGCATTTTTAATTCATCATTATACAAAAAGATTGGCAGAGTGCGTTCAGACGCCTTGCTTGATGCATTGTTAAGTTTCGGTGTATTATGCAATTGTTTCTCTTCCCGTGATGCTTAATTAGAAGATATGGTAACGATTTTGTGATAGTATACGACTCTGGACAAGCAGGATGATGAAACTGTTTCTTCTGATGGAGGAATAACGTTAACGACGCTGCCTCTTCATTTTAATGACGCGTCTACGAGTTGCTATAAGTGAGATGGAGAGATTCAGAAACTGGATGTAAATTAGCGGGCCATAGTTTACTTTTGCCTTTAAGCGATGTTCATAAATAGGACATGCATTAATAAAACGCATTATTTGCAGCAGGAATGCATCTTCTTAAATGATAAATTGAATGGAAATTATACAACCTTAAAGGAGTCTCGCCCGGGATTTCCACTCCAAATCGAATTTTCCTCGAAAAACTACCGGTTATTCCGTCTACTCCCAAATCATGGTCTGTGCACTTAGACTAGACGTTTTATACCTTTTCAAATTACAATTAAATAATTTAATTCTAAATGACTGGTCAGTCGATTAAACCGCCATGTCTTCCAGTCCTTTTCGGACTGAAATATAGACATCAGGTAGGTCTACTTTTATTTAATGGCGATTTATCTTTTTTAATATCTGACTTATCTTTTTTAATATCTGACTAATCTGACTAAGATGTTTTGCGAGATATGTCACACGTATGATTTTTGGACATTCTCAAACGCAGCTAGCATACTTTTGATACAGTTTATCTTTTACCAACTGATAACCCAAAGCACTGTGTTTAGTTACTAGGGACTAAAGGGTGGGGCGTGGTGTCAAAAAAGGGGTCAATACTGACTGTGATCAACTCTTTACGTTAAACCCTGAACACAGTCCCTTCGTCACATCAGGCGTGTCTTAACAGGTGTTCAACCTAGGAAACTAGGATATTTGGGTGTTTAAAGAGGAAATTAATAAAAAAAATAGCAGCTCTTTGCATGTTTATTTATATGTGAAATGCTGTTTAATACAGTGGTGCACTGAGCAGTGTGTCAAGGCTCCAAAGAAGGTCTAACATATTTCGTAACATCACGTGCACCTTACATCTCTAGACAAATAGGATGATGAAACTGTCCCCTCCCCTTGATTGAATAATGAGGCTACCTCTTAAACAGATACGTGTACTGCATCTATTTGTATTTCAGGTGAATATTGATAATACGGTTGTTTAGTGGTGGGGTTTGCTCACTTATCAACGTTGTTATGACCATGGTATGTCCGCGTATTTACTGGTATACGAAGTCAAAAGGCAGGCTTATTCAGTGCGGATAAAATATTGTAGGCCACATCACAATAAATATCCTGCATATGGTCCTGGGCCCCGTATCTCGAAAGCATCGGGTATTGCGAATAGCGATATCACATAGAGGCTACAATGTATTATATGGGGCGAGTATGGGCGAGTTATGGAATCGAGACGCTTGCGCACGGTATCAATGCGCGATGCTTTCGAGATACGGGCCCCTGGTCTCCTAGAAGACTTTATTCATTTTCTCAAAAAGAAGAAAGAAATGACAAAACTATGTTTTATTTCAAGTTAATTAACCGCTATACATTTTTCTTTGATCAAAACAAACTAAAATTTTCTGGATTAAACCTGGAACAAATTTCACTTTCATGAAACGGGGCTTCGCGTGACGGACTGTCAGATTGCTATCCGCCACTGAAAATACCTGCCTTCGTTGTCGTCTAACATTACGCCGTATTCAGTTTTCCAAGATCAAGATTTCTAGTTACTCAGTAGCCCCCCCCCCCCCCCCCCCCCCCCATGCATTTATTGCTCTGGCAGAGATCTGGAGTTTTCAAATACTATATGCAAGATGAGACACATAATAATATATCAAAATATCTATGAGCATCTTAGTACTGCTACGGTGTAATAGGCTTCACTGGTAGACAGCAGATACGGATAACTTTACTTTCATGAGGAGTTCTGTTACAGAATTGTGGTTCGTGGTTCTGAACTCTGAGTAAAGACTACGAAAGCTTCCCACACTCTTCTAATTCTTAAGTCGTGATCGTGGTGACTTTTAGTTCAGTAAATTAGGTGTCACAACTCTGCACAGTTGCCAATAACGGCGTGTTATCTCTCCATGTTCCAAACCACAAACATTATTATCGAGATTCTAATATGCATGAAGTTGGTAGAGTTCAAATTGTTCTTAAATAGGACATAAAACATTCATCATTCACCCAAAACTGAAATCGCCCTCAGCGGAAAGTAACACATAACAAACAGCCTGAACAGCATCCACGCTAAAAACCTGTAATCGTACCCTAGTGCGTTTTATGTCTTTCTGCTCTCGCTTACCTCTTGCTGGCATTGCTAGAACTTAACTCACCGGAATGCAGGATAACTGTGCCAGTGTCGTGCTGAACTTGTGTTATGAAACTCAAATTTTGAACAAATTGGCAATACTTCAAAGTGCTCCATCTGTTAAACACTTCTGATATTTCACCCAACACTTACCCAGTCCTCTTACCGGCGACTTACTATTCACCGACTACTAATGTCTACTTTTTCGCAGGAAATCCTGCGATCTGGCGGCAAGGGGATATCTTGGTTGGCAGCGACTGGTGCGGATCTAATAATGCAAACAATATAAAACTTCCCCTCCGAGGCAAATTGAATAACTACCTTTGCCAGCGAACGTGGTGCTTACTACAAGGAGGTTGTAAATGTTTAGAATAAATTAAAATTATTATATTTGAACCAATATTCATATTCTATTTAATTTCTAGTTATATAATCAACCATATGTACGTCAAGTGAAGGCTTCTACCTGCAGAGTGCTTGGCACGGACTTGGCACGTGGCAAAACAAATGCAGATTTTGAGGTCACATAACAGAAATTGAGATGACAGTGATATGTTGGGTTTTTGTTCCGAGACTTTTCAATATAGAACGAGTCACGAGATGTGACGACTTTTCATTTGCTTACTATATACTGATCCATTATTATAATGAGAATATCTATATAATCTTACCTCCACCTTTTCTCTCCAGTCTGAGTCTAGCACTTGACCGTAGCCAGCACACCACAGAGTACGGCTGACAGTAATTTTCATGGTGTACTGTACTCTTTGCATACTTAATAAGACATCTCAGATGAACGCGATCGTTCATCGTATATATTGATGTAAAGTTTCAAAAATTCGACCCAATATATAGTTTTCTTCATATTACTTTTTTTTTTCAACAAAAATATGGCAACTTTGCAATCTACGGGTTAACTGGCTACAGGACATCTAAAATTATGTTTTTGTTTGCATGGGCGCGGTAACATAGCAAACAATTCTTCAGTTGAAGAACGAAGTAGAACATAACGGATATATCATGGGACTCACCCTAGCTACATAAGCGGGCTACAAGCTAGAATAAGCTTTATGGGCCTATTTGAGCATTAGGTCTAAATGATTTTATCATTTCCCAAAGCGCTTCAGACGAAGTGACCAGAAATTTGTTGTTTTTTCGGACAATTGAATGGACCTTTTTTTTTCATTGGGGAAATATTTGCAGCAACAGCTTGCACGGGTTTTTTTTTTCGTCGAGATATGTACTGCATGTAAAATTCTCCAGAAACGATGCATGCCCGACAAATATAAGGTCGCAGAGTGCTGAGCGATTTATTATGATCATGTTTATCTACTTGTGTTCAGAAGCTTCCGTCAGTGCAGTGATACCATCGAGTGTGACAAATCTGTTCCGGATAGGACGGTTTCTGAATTATTTGCAAGTATCAATGGAGTCAGATAGCGCCCACACTTCCCCTTCAAAGAGTAAGCATAAATATACCAGGGCTGAAACAACCAAGTAGTTCTGATAATAAAAGTTACTGACACTGTAGATCTCTTGGAAGGGAGGGGGGGGGGGGCATACAAGTCTCCCGAGTCTTTTTCACCAATCGCTGGGCTGGTTCCTTTCTTGTTTTCACCAAAATTCACGTAAGAAGTGCGCAATAACACTCTCAATCGTCACAGTTTCAGAGCTTTTTGTGAGGATGAGCTGTATCTTCACATCACGGTACGTTATTTTACTACTTAATTTGTGGACATATATCAAAAATGTTTTAATCTGTTAATCAACATCTTAATATGCTGACGAAGGACGAGCGTTGAAGATGAAAAATGGCCATATCATACAAATCTGCAGTGATCCTCATGGCCAACGAATACCACGACGTTGTCATACCTGGGTTCATTGCCAGTCCTGCCTTCTGGCCTAATTGAACATTAGAGGTGCACTAAAGACTTCGTTTTTCTATTCAAAATGCAAATTAAATGACTCTATAGCTAATTCTAACATTTCCTCTCCACAAGAATAAATTTCGAGGTTAGTCAAGAGATCAACATAAGCAGTAGTAGAAGTACATTCAACAGTTTGTTTATCAAACCTTATGTTTCAAACAGCGGTCTGTCTTTCCCCCACATTCAAAGACGGGAACTTGACTTTTTTCCGTAATCATACACTCATTTATTCAGCAGAATTCAAATTTGGTTTTGTTCCGTTTTGCATAAAAGTTCACAACCAATGTCAAGTGTTCAAACTTTTAACAGTTTTAGGCTAATCAGATATACTTAATCCTACATCTAAGATCTTAAATGCATTTGCTATCCTTTTTTCAAATTTGTCTGATTATGAAAAGTACCAATGCTTTAAAAGAGAAATAATAATAATAATAATATTAATAATAATAATAATAATAATAATAATAATAATAATAATAACAAACATGTTCTCTTTTTACTTTGTGATAAGGATTTATTTAGTATTACATATAACTAAATAATTCTGATAATAACACAACAACATGAACTCATAAAAGTGAGCAATTTTTCAGATCAATGAACTAAATACCTGTGCCTCTTTTTCACACTGCAACTTTTAGGGGCTTTGACTTCACACAAAAACATACTTAATTTCATTATTTTATAAATTAAATCATGAAAGTATTAATTTATATCACATCTTACACTTGGTTCATTTTTACTTAGCCTTAAAAAAAGGCAAATTTAAGAGTAATTTTACTTTGGTTTTTTATGCTAGACTAAATATAGATAAAGAGGGACAATACTGCAGCAATATAAAAATTATAACTTCATCTCAAGTACAAATGAGAAAAAATTCTTACTAGGCACAATGCTTTCATGCATGGCAAAGTTCAAACCATGAAACTCAATTCACAGCATTGTTTCTCAAAAGAATTTAATTTGATGCACAGTTTTTCACCACAGCAGAACTGACTTTAACTTTACTACATCTCCTAATCCAATGCCTTAAAGCTTTTATACAAGAATAAATTACCTGGTTTTTGATGATGTTTTTTACCAAAATGACTAGAAAGTCAGAAATACACCAAAAGCCATGAACCCTACGAATACCCTTTGGCAGAAGGTGGGCTACCAACTTCCAAGCTTTTTTATGAAAATATAGAAGAATAGGTGGGAATCTTTGATTTGATCACTGGCAAACATTCCTGAAAGAAAAACAAAAAATTGTATCAAAACCTTCTCTCATCATTGTACTTATCGGTTACTTGTAAAAAAGCATTTTATAACAATACAATTAGGATATAATTTAAATCTTGAGCAAACAGTATAATTNTAGTTTTCATGGTGTACTGTACTCTTTGCATACTTAATAAGACATCTCAGATGAACGCGATCGTTCATCGTATATATTGATGTAAAGTTTCAAAAATTCGACCCAATATATAGTTTTCTTCATATTACTTTTTTTTTTAACAAAAATATGGCAACTTTGCAATCTACGGGTTAACTGGCTACAGGACATCTAAAATTATGTTTTTGTTTGCATGGGCGCGGTAACATAGCAAACAATTCTTCAGTTGAAGAACGAAGTAGAACATAACGGATATATCATGGGACTCACCCTAGCTACATAAGCGGGCTGCAAGCTAGAATAAGCTTTATGGGCCTATTTGAGCATTAGGTCTAAATGATTTTATCATTTCCCAAAGCGCTTCAGACGAAGTGACCAGAAATTTGTTGTTTTTTCGGACAATTGAATGGACCTTTTTTTTCATTGGGGAAATAATTGCAGCAACAGCTTGCACGGTTTTTTTTCGTCGAGATTTGTACTGCATGTAAAATTCTCCAGAAACGATGCATGCCCGACAAATATAAGGTCGCAGAGTGCTGAGCGATTTATTATGATCATGTTTATCTACTTGTGTTCAGAAGCTTCCGTCAGTGCAGTGATACCATTGAGTGTGACAAATCTGTTCCGGATAGGACGGTTTCTGAATTATCTGCAAGTATCAATGGAGTCAGATAGCGCCCACACTTCCCCTTCAAAGAGTAAGCATAAATATACCAGGGCTGAAACAACCAAGTAGTTCTGATAATAAAAGTTACTGACACTGTAGATCTTTTGGAGGGGAGGGGGGCATACAAGTCTCCCGAGTCTTTTTCACCAATCGCTGGGCTGGTTCCTTTCTTGTTTTCACCAAAATTCACGTAAGAAGTGCGCAACAACACTCTCAATCGTCACAGTTTCAGAGCTTTTTGTGAGGATGAGCTGTATCTTCACATCACGGTACGTTATTTAACTACTTAATTTGTGGACATATATCAAAAATGTTTTAATCTGTTAATCAACATCTTAATATGCTGACGAAGGACGAGCGTTGAAAATGAAAAATGGCCATATCATACACAATCTGCAGTGATCCTCATGGCCAAAGAATACCACGACGTTGTCATACCTGGGTTCATTGCCAGTCCTGCCTTCTGGCCTAATTGAACATTAGAGATGCACTAAAGACGTACTCGCACTAAAGACTTCCACGTTTTTCTATTCAAAATGCAAATTAAATGACTCTATAGCTAATACTAACATTTCCTCTCCACAAGAATAAATTTTGAGGTTAGGCAAGAGATCAATATAAGCAGTAGTAGAACTGTACATTCAACAGTTTGTTTATCAAACCTTATGTTTCAAACAGCGGTCCGTCTTTCCCCCACATTCAAAGACGGGAACCTGACTTTTTTTTCGTAATCATACACTCATTTATTCAGCAGAATTCAAATTTGGTTTTGTTCCGTTTTGCATAAAAGTTCACAACCAATGTCAAGTGTTCAAACTTTTAACAGTTTTAGGCTAATCAGTTATACTTAATCCTACAAAAGATCTTAAATGCATTTAAATGCATTATCTTAAATCCTTTTTTCAAATTTGTCTGATTATGAAAAGTAGCAATGTTTTAAAAGAGAAATAATAATAATAATAATAATAAACATGTTCTCTTTTTACTTTGTGATAAGGATTTATTTAGTATTACATATAACTAAATAATTCTGATAATAACACAACAACATGAACTCATAAAAGTGAGCAATTTTTCAGATCAATGAACTAAATACCTGTGCCTCTTTTTCACACTGCAACTTTTAGGGGCTTTGACTTCACACAAAAACATACTTAATTTCATTATTCTATAAATTAAATCATGAAAGTATTAATTTATATCACATCTTACACTTTGTTCATTTTTACTTAGCCTTAAAAAAAGGCAAATTTAAGAGTAATTTTACTTTGGTTTTTTATGCTAGACTAAATATAGATAAAGAGGGACAATACTGCAGCAATATAAAAATTATAACTTCATCTCAAGTACAAATGAGAAAAAATTCTTACTAGGCACAATGCTTTCATGCTTGGCAAAGTTCAAACCATGAAACTCAATTCACAGCATTGTTTCTCAAAAGAATTTAATTTGATGCACAGTTTTTCACCACAGCAGAACTGAGTTTAACTTTACTACATCTCCTAATTCAATGCCTTAAAGCTTTTATACAAGAATAAATTACCTGGTTTTTGATGATGTTTTTTACCAAAATGACTAGAAAGTCAGAAATACACCAAAAGCCATGAACCCTACGAATACCCTTTGGCAGAAGGTGGGCTACCAACTTCCAAGCTTTTTTACGAAAATATAGAAGAATAGGTGGGAATCTTTGATTTGATCACTGGCAAACATTCCTGAAAGAAAAACAAAAAATTGTATCAAAACCTTCTCTCATCATTGTACTTATCGGTTACTTGTAAAAAAGCATTTTATAACAATACAATTAGGATATAATTTAAATCTTGAGCAAACAGTATAATTCTCTTACCCTGCCACCATTCTGTTCCAGCTCATGAAGGGCATATGTGATTGTTTCTTTCAGATTCTTGTTCATCATCCTTTTAGCTAACTGTTTAAGACAAATGAATATAACTTGGTAGATATAATATTATGAACCTCAAAAATGAAATTATAATCAATTGCTCATGTAGTATTTGCATGCCTCTTAACTTCTTAAGCTGTCTGTGTTTACATAAAGTAACAATAAAAGCAACATATCCACTCAATAATAATTATCTAAAAAAAAAAATCAACTCCACAGATATTTTCATTCATTAATCATTTGTTCATGAGTAATAGCAAATGGCTCAATACTTACAGCAACCAGCAGGTTCTTTAAATGAGGGTTTAAAGCTGGTCCTACAGCTCTGCTCAGCTGAACTAAGGCATCTAATGCTGCTTCAAACACTGTCACCTCAGAATCTCCCTGTGGAAGAAAATTATTTTTTGTTTGTATTTTAAGCAAATAACTGAGCATGTTGGTTTTGTTAAAAAATAATTCAATATTTCCACAATTTATAATGTCAACAATTTGATTTAACATTTTTCTTCAAATGTTTCAAAATTGTTATCCCAGGTAAAGTCTCATTGTATACTGATTAAAAACAAAACATATGCCAAATACGGACCAAAGCTGCTCTTAAAGGTTGCACAATTTTCACTAGCAAAGGTGCAGCCATCTCTCCTGCTGCAGGGATGTCTAGCAACTCTTTGAATCCAGCTCTTGCCACAAATGAATATGGATGAACAGTCTCTCGTAAACCCTGGGAATATGATCATATTCTGAGATAAAAATGCATGTGAGGTGTCAGCAAGTGAAAGTTACTTAGTTTAACTGGTGTTCCAGTGATTTCTGTTTCCAACATTATAAAAACCACTTTGACAGACAGATTATGCCATTTCTTCATTATATTTTCTCCTAATAAAGTGACTTATTTCTTATACCAAATATGACAAACATGATATCAAAAAATGCACTGATAAAAAAATAATGTCCCTCATATCACAATCCTATTATATATGTTCTTTCCTGCATGTGACAATTATTCACCACTGCAGTAAGTGAAGCTCAGCAAATTACCTCTGCTAAGGTGACTAGTACTGGGTCAAATGGTACATGTTCCGGTGGAGTGCTCCAAGCTAATTTGTGTTTCACAGATCCATGAACCAACCTTTAAAAATCATATATACTTCTGCATAGAGATTCCTTTCAGCACATATCTGAGATATAACTCTGATTATTGCACTGATTATTCAGTTATTTCTTTAAACTTATTCAAATAAGTAAGTTAATGAATAAATACATATCAATCTCTTAAAAATAATAAAACAAACTCACAAGAAACATATTTCTGTGGTATTCTATGGAAAGTGTTATGGTGTTAAGTATTTTGAAATTTTGTACATAGCATATAACACAAACCAAACAGTTTTGTACATTTTTTTCATTCTTATCAAAACATGTACCTGCAAGGAACTCCACCATTTGCATACACAGAAGCAAAAGATGTCTTGTACTTTTTTCCACCGCTAAACTGAAGTTGAAAGAAAGATAAATAAAAGTTTAAAGAAACATTTGCATTTATAAAAATCACAGATAACTTAATGTTGAGATTTTAAAGACGTACATGTAATATACTACAATTGTAAACACCTCAAAATTATCAAATCCTCCATTACACATAAGTTTTCAGCATAAGAAAAAAAAAGATCACAATTAATGTAATATGACGTAAATAACCAAAATATTTCTTATAGCTGTTTCTGCAATGACCTACAGGATCAACAGTCTTTGGGTTAAGTTTATCTGAAGGCCTTGTCACTTTTGCTGCAGATCTCAATGCTGGATCATCCAATGCACTGGCAGATGCAGACTTGACTGGGGCCCGTCCAGATCCTCCTCTGTTTGTTGCTGATGATCCTTTATGTCCAGGCTTGACTTGCCTGGTACTTGCCATAGTTTATCACATAAACTATTTCTTTATGTAATGTGGATTGAAACACTCCAATATCTTGATCTCATCTGAAAGACCAAACAGACAGAAGTGTTACATATCAGCAACTGCAGATCACCCAAGTAACTTTTCAAACTGATTGCTTACTAAAGAAGAATGTGCCAAACTATCGTGTAGGATAATTACTACAGGTGACATTCATCCAAATAATTATGAGAAAGTTCAAGAGATTCCGTGAAGTCCAATCGTGAGATGGTGGAGATCTCAACTATAAGTAATGGTAAACTTGTAGACTTCAAAGCTTGTATTTTTAGGTTTACACAAAATTAGTCTTAAAAAATGAGTACTTATTTAAGCATGTGTCTTACTGCAAATGTAACACAACTGTTACATTTATGCCAATTGTAAACGGTCCCATTGAATAACACCGAGGCGATTAATCCAAATAAAGAGTAGTGTTGATTGTTCATCATTCATTCAAAATTGAGAAATGCTTCAAAGTTATTACCTTGTCCGCCATAATGTAAATATTGCCATTGATATAGGTGGCGCTTATGAGATAGCGAAAATATGGTGCTCCCATTATCCTGTTAGTGCTTCTTGGACTAACACTGACATCTATTGATAGTTTCAAAGCTCGTGCACCTGTTTGCACATGCGTAATGGGTTGCTAAGTCAAAATCTCATATAGGATATATTCTTCCGCGTTGGTTAAAAGTGATCATAAAAGTATTTTTAATTATCTTTTTATATTTATATAAGCTTTGAAAATTCCCTCACATATGCATTTAACAGTATGAATTACATTACATTTTCTACTAGCTGTTTAATAAAGGTGTTAATTTCTTAGTGGAAGAAACTTTGTTGTCATCTACTTTGTGAAACGTCGGTGGCTCCATTTATCGAAAGTCGAAACTCGAAGCAATAAATCGACTGCATTTTAGGACACAAAAAGCAATGTTCCTGAAGTAGACTTATGAAAAAGAGCTGCTAGCATAGTCAAAATGGATGCAAATATTAGGACGCTTCTAGCTTCGGCCCAAAAATGGGGTGGAAGTAAGTAACATCACACACTTGAATACTTGAGTTAAGAAGTTCAGTTTACATCCCAAAAACATACTGAATTAGTTGTTAGTTGAAGGGCCAATCCTGTAAAGTGGCATGCATTGGCATGGCCATTGTAAATTGTCGCTGAATATAAACGGTTTAAATTCATTTTGTTGACAAGTCTGAGAGATTCTGGCAAAGTTTAGATGAAGAAGATTGTCAGCTTGCACCTCCTACAAGTATAATGTATGTGTGAAACCATTCAACTCTTCCATTAACTGTCATCTTCACGTTTTTTTTTCTGCAAAAAAAGCACAGGGATTTTTTCAAGTATTGAGATGATTTTTGTGAAAATCTGCTTGCTTGTCATAAAACAGTTTTACCAAAGCCTAGATAAATCCATCACTCCCACAATTGATAGAATGAAGAACAATTGCAAGCAATCTTCCAGTTTTCAACTTATATAAATGACAACTGCTCTGCATCGAAGGAGGGTCAGACACAGAGAATTTTAACTACATAAGGGATTCTCCCCACTGCAACACTTTAAAAAACATGTCTTTCATAGTAATATAGTATGTTATGATCCTTTTATAGTCAAAGTAGTTAGATTGCTTCTTACATGGTTATATTTATATCATACATGGTTCTCTGAGATAGTATCTAATAAATGATCTTGACCCATTTTTACTCTGAAAGTACCTTTAGCTAACACCTAGTGGAATAACTGTTGCAGGCAAAGAAGGCATAGCCTACCTGCAGCATGCATATAACCTGATGAGGAATGTTGCTGAAACAAAGCCAGCAGTGGATGCACCAGAGTCTTTTAGCCAAGATCTTTTTGTCATTTGTGCTGAAACTTCTTTCCAGGTAATTTGTCTTTTTTGTTAAAGTGTCCATATTGTGGGTGGTTACCATTTTAACTAAATCATAACTCTTGTAGTTGATAAATAATAAAATAATAAAATTTGTAATAAAAACAATGAAAAAGTCACATTTGTCAATCGTATAGTTATAATTATGAGAGTTACTTGAAGGCACTTGTAAACCTGTAATAAACCTATTGATAATTTATCTAAAGATGCAAAAAAATGGGAAAGGTAAATAACACATAAAATCCTATCAAATGCTCATTTCATAGTGTTCTTATCAATTCTTATTTTTCAAAGCTTGGCCAGGCTGACATGTCAAAGGAATGTCTGAAGATGTACTTTATGAAGACTCCCCCAGCCAACCAGTTCCTGTGCAGAGCCTACCTATGTCAGTCCCAATTGCTGGCTCCAACATCTGCAGAAAACCCTGTACGTATTAAGTGCAAAAAAAAAAAAAAAAAAAAAAAAATATATATATATATATATATATATATATATATATATATATATATATATATATATATATATATAATAAACCTGTTTTATATGTGCCTTCATGGCTAAAACTGATCATGATTGAGAGTACATTCATGTGATAAAATAAACATGCTTAACACCTTGTACATGGAAAAAGCAAAATGGTAAAAAATTACTTTGATTTTTAAATATTTTTTCAGGAACAGCTTGATAAGGCTGTAGTTTATCTGGTTAAAGCAATCACCTTTGCGAAAGAAAACCCAAGGTGAGGTTTTAGTTAGTTTTAAAAGTGCTTAATAAATAACTTTCTCGAGATTGGCTAGTGATTTTACACATCAATGACTATCTGTTATATGAACTATCTTAACAATCATTCATGCACTGAAATATTTGCTTTCTTTCAGATACCACTTTTTGGTCTACAATGCTTCAGTGCTTTACTGGCAGTTTTGTCGACCTTTTTTGAAGCCAAATTATAGGCGTTATCTTGCCCAAAGTTTACACCAAGTGGTGAAAGCATTGGATGACATTGATGACAAGGACTTTGAGTGGAGGGCACAATTGATGATGTAAATATTTATAGTTTGATATTTAGAAAGTATTTGGAAAAAAGTTCTTCCAGCTTAGAAAGCTGCATTAAAGATTTGAAAAATATGAAGCATTTTTATGGGACCATTTTGCTACTGAATGATTTTTAAACCTCTTCACTTATTTCAGAGCTCTGATAGAATGCCACATAGATGCTGGCCGCCAGTCTGATGCCTCTATGGTAGCAAGTGCAGCTGCTACTTTCATCAGACAGAATGTGCCAGGACTTTTTAAGGAGTTTTTTGGCTTGGCTGTGAGTGATCTACAGTGATCTCACACACACACACACCCACGCAGACACACAACAACACACACATGCACACACATGAACTATATTTTTGGTCACAAATTTTATTTTCTTATTTCTTTACTGTGGTAATATACCTGTATAATGATGTATTCCTATGTGAATTAAAACCTTTACCAGATATGACTTTATCCTGAGTTCTTCTTTTTACAGATCAAACACCAACTTGTTGAGACTGTGAAGTTTCATAAAGACATCAAAGCATCTCCTGAATTGTCCATTTACTACAGAATAATCCGCCTGAAAATGTAAGTGGCAAAAAGATTATGTAATCTATGCTACTGCATTCATATTTTGTTTATGTATTTTAAATTGAATAAAACAAGTCAAATGGTTATAAATAGGTCATTACTATGCCAATTTATATTTAGGAATGTTGAAAATAAAGACCCAGATGTAGATGCACCACTTGAACTGAGAAAGATACTGAGTCTTTGCATGGGAAAAGATGACAGGTTGATATCTGCTGACACAAAGAGTGGAAAGAGGCCTATCACACCAAAAAAGGACCGTGAAGACAGTGGTGGCAGGTATGAGAAAAATATCTTAATAGTTTTTTTATGTACTTAGTACCATTGAATAAAATACAAAACTCTCTGTAGACATACCTACTTAAAAAGACATCATTTGTGCTTAACTCACTGTTGTTAATTAAGTGAATTGATGTTATTTCATTTTGAAACAGTGATATAGCAGATGTAGATGAGGAACCTGACAGGTAACTCCAAATTGCAACCATCCTTGATTAAATGTTCTATGTTGCTGGTTATTTTTGCATGTTGATTATTGAATGTGATTATATAATGTGTAAATGCATGTGTATCCCCTATTTTGTGTTTGTCATTGGATCAGACACTGGGAAATCGTTCTCTAGATTTCATGCATGTTCAAATAAGCTTAAGTTAAAAAAGCTGATTTTGGGATTGTAGAGATGAAAGTCTACCAGATTTTCCCAGATATCCATTTGGGTGTTGTATTTATGCCCCCCCCCCTCTGAAACCCCCCCCTCTCCCAGAGATCTGTGAGCCCAAAATTTTCAAATGGTCCACTTTCATCTCTTTGGTTCAGATTTTATCGATACTTGCTTTATGTTGCTTTTAGTTCTACATATTTTGTTTTTCATGCTGATGCTTTGACTGTTATTTATGCTAGAACACTCATGCTTTTAGAGCTGTAAATCCCTGATGCACTCCATAGTTGCTTTTTAAATGTAGTATGTGATAAATATATATAAATTGGTTCAAATAGAAAAAACCTTTAAGGCCAGAGGGATATATAGATATAATCTGAACAAGTTGACTCCTTGTAGCATATTCATTCATTTTATCCTTTAACTATACACACATGGACTCTGAAAAACTAAAACTAAGTTAGCCATATAGGCATTTCTTCTTTCTTTCTGTTAGTATTATACAATTCATTACAGTAAAACCCCTGATCCTTCCATGATAGCTAGTGCTGTTACATCTTGGTAAGTGGGTTAGCACTGAGAATTGCTAGCACTTCCAGTCTGCTGAAAAAAAAAAAATTAACAAAATCATGAATGAAAGCAAAGTCCATAATGAATTGCACATATTTCAAAGCATAGCTGGCATTAATTGTGGTTTGCTGTTTTTCTTTTCACTGCACCTTGCACACTGCATGTAATGCGCACACTTGCACCATGTTGTGTATATTCTCCTTGATGGTGGCCTACTTTGAAAACTGCTGCACGTGTTATATGTAACCTGGGTTTTAACACAGACGACCTAGCATGGCTGTGTCTATGTCTCCTGCACCGTCTCAAGATTTCCTTGCACCGCATCCAACATCTGGTCATCGCCGACACAGTGTGGCAGTCACATCACTTGGCAGTTTACCTGAGCACTTGACAATGCATGAATCACATAGCCTTTCATATTTAGGCAGTTTGATTAATTCACCAGAGCCGTAAGTATCAATTTGTAGTTACAGTTTCAAAAAAATAAACAATATTTTGATGTCTAGATTTATTATGCTAGTTGGATGAATGTTTTATTAGCTGCTAGTAAATGCTAGATATTGCATGTATTAAACTTGGTTTGTTGCAGGTGTACCATTGAAACATTGAAGACCAAAGGACTTTCAATTTCTCTTTTTTTTCTGACTTATCTGTTTTTCCCTATGAAATATGATATGCTGATTTCTTAGATGTATGAATTTTTAGGCGGAGTCCAAAAAGTCGTTCAGGAACTGCTAGAGCTCAGACTCCAACAAGTTTAAAGATGCTTTCAGCTGACAGTCCGGAGAAGTGAGTTCACCGAGTGTGGCCTTTGTTGGCATGCAGCATTATGTGCACTTTATCATTTACAGCACTGTCATAATGCACATATGAAACATTTGCAGTTTCTTGCCAGTACTTTACATTTAAAGTGATATAGGCTTGATGTGTGTCAAAACCAAATGCATGATTATTTCATTTTTTATATTTATTTTTTTAAATCTCATTTATTATTTATCTCATCATATGTAAAGCACTCATTTTTCATTAATATACTCATTCATTCATCATTTTTTTTTTTTTTTTTGTTATTAATCATCTTTTCAAGGCTACTTTGTAATTTTATTTGTATGAATAGATTAATACAATTACAGCAGATGGCACAAAGTAATTAACAGTGTGTTGCAAAATGACACCAATTTTTAAAAAGGCTTGAAAATTCTTAATGAAAAATTTAATACATTAACAATAGATATATTAAATCAATGTGTGATGTTAACACTTATTACCATTTTGGTACAGTAATCACATTGTGTATGCATGCTATTTTAACTATGTAGCCTGTAATGTAGTGTAGAGAAAAGGCAACAAGTTTTCATTTATTTTTCTTTGCTTTATATGATAACATGATGTGGCTTGGTACATTAATGCAAATTGCATTGTGCAGAACAATGAATATTAGTTAGCAGTGTCTGTCTGAAACTAATATACAACTTTTTCCAGATACAGCTAGCCAGCATGCTCAGTGCAATCTCTTGGTCTGGATGATCACATAGCATTTTCTACTGTGCATAATAGTTTAATAATTTTGCTTTTATATTTTTATTGCCTAATTGTGTAGCTTAATAAAATCATAAATGATTAATATGTTTCATGAAAAATTATCCTTTTTCTCATTAATTATTACAATATTTAATTAAATTACAGTATTTTTTATTGCAAACATGTTTATCTTTTAGTATATTCACAATTTAAAAGAAAAATGGCTGTTTCTGTATAGATATTGTCCAATGTTTAATCTGTAATAGTGGATCTTAAAGATCTGATGAAGTATCTCCTATGTTATATTTCAGACCATACTTGTTGTTAGAGCTAGCTCGTCTTTGCCTAGAGCTGCACCAGTCAGACTTGGCAGAACAGTGCGTAGAACACATGAAGAGCTGTATTGCCAAGGTGAAACTTATTTTTTTTCTACTATTTCAAATGTTTATTTACTTAATTTTTTGGTAGTAGTAGATATTATACACTTAAGTTGAGATTTTTGAAATTTTCACATTTTTTTTCTGACTCTGTGACTGAGCATAGTGTCAAGACCAAAAAATTAATATTCTATTCATATGTTCATTTGTTTTATTTCAATTTAGGATCAAGGGTTTTACTTGGAGACTGAATTTGTTGAGTGTGATCTGATGGTGAAGAAATTGGGAGATAAGCAGGAAACCTACCAGAAGGCAGCAGTGGATGTGAGTATACATTAAGATAACTTTTATTAATGCAACAAAATCAAATTTTGATATAAACCAGTTGTTCTGAAATATTATTGATGATAGCATACAGTATGCTGTTGTAACTTGCAACCATATAATAAATAGAAATTTGTTATTGACTTTGCACTTGTTTTTGCAAATGCTGGAATTGTTGTGGTTGATAGCAGACATTGTGTATTGTTTTTGACTTACTGTTTTCCAACCTGGTACATCTTTCTTTTAGGTTCGTTTGCAGGCAATAAAGCGCTGTGAAGAAGCCCTGATGAATGCTTTACGGCTGGGGAACCCCAATGTGATCCAGGCTGGTTGTGTAACACAGTGGAACCTTTGTCTGCCTTTACTACAGGCCAACCTCAGACAGCATGTGAGGAAACCTCTCACATTGGTGGCCACATCACTGGAAGATATTCAGAGGTATTAACTTCAATGACACCTCTTTTTTCCTTTTTGAATTACAAAAAAAAAGAAATAGAAAATACAATTAATTATTCAAAGTGGGAACAACAGCAGGGTGTGTAAAATACATAAAAAAGTTTCTGAATTTTATTCTGTCAGATGTGAGACGAGAAATGGATGTACTTTGTTATGGTGCTGTTTCATAATATATCAGTTTGAAAGAATCAGGAACTAAAATCTTATTGATCATCAATTGTAGTTAAACTGGATATATCATATGGGTAATACGATGTTATATTACTTTTAAATTTCTCATTGTGAAAAAACTGCACCTTGTTTTCCTCCTTTTTAGTTTGTTGGTTCTGTTGCGCTGTCAGATACACACTGAGCTGGCCAAGTGCGAGGAGGATGAGGAACAGATTGAGGTTGCTATGGAACACCTGAGAAAGGTGAGAAGTGCAACTTTTTATATTTACTTTTGATGGTAGGGCTTTCAAACAGTGCCTGTCTTGCCTATATAGTTACATGGAATTACATGTACATTGATATCAGCATCATTTTAGGGATTGTTGATTTGGCATATGGTTGAGTGGCATATAAAAAGTAAATTGTTTATTTTTGGCAATCAGGCCCTTTCATTGGATGATGGCAACATTTACAAAGAGCGTTTAGAAGTGACCTTGCATAGACTTCAGCTGAGGGCAGAACTGTACAAGCAGCCAGAGAGACCAGAGGACCAGGCTGCCATGATCATAGAGCAGGTATATAGTTCATTGTGACCTTAATGCCTTACTGGCTAATCCAATTCAGACATTCTTGGGCTTTAATTTTGTTTTAATTTTGTAACTCTGCCATAATCATTATTACAAGACAGCTGAAAAATGAATTTATTATAGTTTCTGTAACAGTTTGTATTTAATAAACTAAAGTTATTTTGACTTGAACATATTTGCTAAATCATGCATGTGTTTTACAGGCCAGGAAGTCAGAAACTGGCACTATCAGGATGAAGAGGTCACTCCTTGTTAGGGCTGGACAGGCTTTGGCTCCTGATGCTTTCCTCTTGGTCCTTGATAGTGAAAGTGAAACAAAGGGTGAGTCCAAATGAAACTAAGGTTGAATTAAAGTGAAACTAAATGAGAGTTAAAGTGAAAATAAGGATGTGTCAAAATGAAACTAAGGGTGGGTCTCTCTATATGGCTGTGTGTGTTCTGCAGTTACTTTGTCATTGACTTGGACAGCATTATTTCTTGTTGTTTTGCAGAGGTGACAGAATCCAAAGGTGTTCTGACAGTGTTTAAGAAGTTAGCTGGAAAAGCAAACAACTTCACTCACTGTATCAAGAAAGCTAGTGGTCATCTGAAAAGACTGGGAGATGAGAACGATAGAGAGAGGTAATTTAAAATGGATGAGTTAGATTTAATGGTTTCTACTAAATAGCACACTGGTTGTTGTTTAGGTATTAAGTGGTATTAAGTTTTATGGGTCCAATTTTATGAACTGCCATTTTTGTGATAGTGTGTTGGAGTAATGTATAAGACTGTGGTATTTCACGCATATTGCCTTGCATTTGCATAGTGCTTGTAATGATGTTAACTTGATATGCCAAAGATTTTGTTATATTTTCTTTTTAATTTATTCTTGTACAGAGCCAGACTGTGGGGTGATCTTGCCAAGGTGGCCAGGAAGCAAGAGGTGTGGGATGTGTGCAGAGTGGCCTCCAGATTCTGCCTTCTCTATGATGATGGAAGATGGAAAATAGTTGAGGAAGTGGAGAGGTAAGCCTTGTTTGTAATAAACTTCTTTTTTTCGAAATTTTTGTAATACATTAATAATGTATATGCGTGTTGTGTCCATGTTCTTCCCAGTGGTATTTTAGCAGTTTCAGCAATGGATTTATCATGTATCTATTAAGTTTAATATAATTATTTAATAATTAGTTTAATAGTTTAATATTAGTTCAATATAATTGTTCAATATTTTAATAATGGAGTGGTCTTTTAAATTTCAGTCCCAGAAAGCCCAGGTCCAAGTCGGAGGCTAAGGCTGTGGCAGAGGGTCAGGATGAGACAGGGGGAGATGCGACCCCACAGCCCCCCAAGACACCAGTCAGCCGGCCAACAAGCCAGCCTGCTGAGGCAGGGTCTCTCCTCTATGACAGGGACCTAGTGAGGATGCTAGCTGAGGTCAACTTTATCATGGGAGAGGTAGGTTGAGTTTGTTTGTAAAACAAGTCAAACATACCCTGTACATGTGTTGTTTTATTGGTATAAAATTAAAGATTATGGTACAGAGGATCTAATGTAGAGATTTTATGTAGCCTGTTGTTATAAGCAGGTAATGGATTGTTTGGGCTGGTTTACAAAAACAGATGGCAGGGATGAGGCTTTTTTTACCAGCTTTAACCAGAATTATCTGATTTTTTATCCCAATATTTACATAATCTGGAAGATAATGAGAAACTTTCATTATAAAAAAGTTTTCTTTAATTCAGCAGCTATGTAAACCATATGCAGATAGAATAAAGCTCTCAATTTTAATACATTGATTCATTGTTCCCATTCTAATTTACTGCAGGCTTTGATCCACCTGTTGAGAACTGAGCATGTAGAGCTTGGTGACAAGCCCATACCACCTGAAGACAAAAGTAAGAGACCAAAGGGATATGTGCCCAAAAAGCCAGAGGAAGATGAAGACTGGATTGCTTACTGGTGTGTATAAAATTCCAACTTTACATCTTATTTTTCTTTTAACTTTTGTTATATTTGAAATTGTGTTGGCAACTGCTGTGTGTATGCAATAAGTTTATGTGAAAGTTTTTATTAGGCAAGTTTACATAAAAGATGTTTAGTGGTATGCATGCCCATTTAGTAATGTTTGTAAATTGGAAAATTTAAGAAGTTACAGACATGAAGGCACACTGTTAAAATGAACAATATATCTTTGTCTTTACCCTTGTAAGATGATTAAATACTTTAAAGATGAGGAGCAATTGTAATTAATATGCATCCCTGCTTTATAGTGATTGGATCAAGGAGCTGTCCAAGGATGGCACTGACCACTTCCTGAAGGCTGTCCAGCATGGCATTCAGCTAAAGGAGCCATGGATAGTATGCAGTGCTGCTGCCTATGTGTGGAACTATAACAACCACAGGCTGACTCAGAACAGACACAATGAGGTCGTAGAGGATCTGCAGACTGTACTGGATGGCCTTAAGAAAATTGGACATGACAGGTGAGAATGACCTGTTTGGAAGTGAGCTGTGATATCTTAATGAAATAATTCTTCTGCTATGAAAAGAGGATTATTCTGGTGCAGTATAGTAGGACATGACAGTCTTATACAAATTCTGTTGAATGAGTTTAGATCTAATTAAACTTCATACTGCTTTTCTATCAACTTTACTGTTATTTCAGTCATTGTACTTTATAAGCATTTGTTTTCTTGTGTATTTTGTTATTGAACTCTTTATGATACAGCTAAATGACTCTTGTTTATAGTGAAACAATCCTGTTGGTGTACATCTGCTGTGCCTTGGCCTATGGCTTAATACAGCCCTGGCTTCCACCTCCACCTCCTAAAGAAGCAGTCCTGCCACCCCAGCCACAGATCCCAAAGTCTGCGGATGAAGGGGGGAAGAAGTCTGCCAAGAAAGCACGCCCACCACCCCCAGCAGCAGCAGTGGCAGCAGCCAAAGGAAAACCAATCCCCCAAGTAAACATCAGCCCTGATGCTGCCCCTGATCTGAAGAAAGCTATGGAAGTAAGAATGATGATTTGATCCTGCATATTTTGTGTAAACAGTTATTGATGTCAGTTTTTATCCAACTGTGGATTTTGATTATACTCAACCTGTTAAAAAAATTTTTTTTTAAAGCAGTGTCTTAAATTATTGTGGATAGTTTAATATCATCATCCCTTTCACAGATTAAATTTGCATAGTTTTCCCTGCAAACTTTAATGTAATAAATATATTGTAGGTTATCCAGTATGCCATGGATGTGACTAAAGGCAATGTTGCTGCAGATATAGTCCCCATTGCTGTCAGATACCCCATGATACAGCTCTGGGTACAGATCAAACAGCTTCAGCAACAGGCCATTCCCAAAACTCTTGGAACTGATGATGAGGTGATTCTAACTGATTTTATTAGAAACAATCAGCAGATCCTAAGATATACCACTTTTTTTCATGGACTTTTAAAAATGTTTTATTTTGTAATTTTATTATTGTTGCTTATTACAGTGAAATTTTTAAGCTGACATTTGCCAAATTTTATAGAGATAAATATAACATTTCATATCTTTGATTGTTTTACCACAGTCCAGCATGGAAGGCCAGAAACCCATGACAAGAGCCCAGGTTGCCTTGGAGATGCTGTCTCTCAGCACTAATGGTATCTATGAATTCAAGGATGCGACACCATTGGCAGAGGTATGGAACATCATTATTTGATACTTGTGGAACTTTTTCCAATTCAGATGTGGTCATTTACATATATGTATAGCAGTTTCTGTAATTACAATCACTGGTCTCTGCTTTGATGTTCATGGTTCAATCACTAACTGTAAAAGTAGAACAAGGCAGTGTGATTTTCCTTAATCATTGTCAGAACACAAAAAAAAATGAGAGGACAGCTATATTGAACTGTCCACAGTTTTTTACTGCCTTGAGTATTATCAAAAGTTTTATAGAGAAAACAAATATTTTATATGAAGACATAGGCAGAATAAGGTACTGCAATATTAGTTATTTAGGAAAATGACTTACATGTAGATAATTTATTACCAGAAAAGATTTCTCTCTTTCCAGGTGGTAGGCATGGTGGAGGCCTGCAAGTGGCCAGACAGGCTGATAGAGCTGGTCATCTGGACCAGGCTGGCCCTACTGGCTCATGAGATCAAGGACCACAAGCATGTCATCAAGTGTGCTAAGAAAGCATTGGCATTTGAGAAAATGGGCACACAGCCAAAGGGAAGGAAACTGGATATGTAAGTTGATCTGGTTCTTTTAGTACAGAGGTTGTAATTTTATTTATTTATTTATTTATTTATTTATTTATTTATTTATTTATTTATTTATTTATTTATTTATTTATTTATTTGCAATTATTGCAAGACAAAAATAGTAATTCTGATTTTGGAAATTTTTTGTTAGGTTGACATTTATTTATAGGTTTTCTTAACTTGCAAAAAGGATATTATTGTAGATTTGTATAGTACAAAACTGCTCTGAAATGTAAAACAAAATGTTCATTGCATCACTGAATAATATTATAAGTTGCCTTTGGTAGGAGCACTTTCAATTCTGCCTAACAGCTTTCATTAAATAACCTACAAATAATGTTGCACATCAAGTAAAAGAGTTTATATTCTAAGTAAATAATTGTTGCATGTTTTTCTGTAGGCACAAGTACGTGCTGGAGCAGGAAATGCTGGCCTATGCAAGCAGCATCCTGGGTCAGAGCTACATTGAGAACATGGTTGGCAAGAACTCCATAAGGAGGGAAGCCATGAACTGCTTCTTCTTGTCTGCACGGTAAGCTTATAGCACATTATATCACATCACCATTTTATCATTATCTCAAGAAAGTGTCAGTAGTTTCAGTTTCATTTTGTGTACCTAAATTGATTTAGAAATAGAAGAATTCAGAATTATTAAAATACTGTGTTCTTTTATGAGATTTAAAATGATGCATACTGGTAGCTTACATTCAAAAGCAGATTGATTTGTTTTAAAATTATAGAATTAGTGATATTCTCTCTATTTCTCTCATTCTTATAGTTCCAGCTAACCAGAATTAGGTACACTGTTCCCAGGTGCAAGTCTTTGAGCTTTTGTTGAGTTAACAGGTTATAATAAGATATCTGAACATTCACTTGTGTCTGTGAACTGTTTCAGGTTTGCTCGTAATGCCAACAACTATGACCTGGCTCTGATAGCAGCCAAACACTACTGGAATGCCAGCCTACCCCTGGTGAGCCAGCCAATAGAGAGAGAGCTGATTAAAGAGCCTCTGAGTTCTATACTGCAGTGCCTCTCAGTCACCTCTGGAGACAGGGGAAAGGAAAGAGAAAGACAGGTAAATATCATAGGAAAGGTACATTGCTTATGTTTAAGCTTTGTGCTTATTCTGATTCCTTGTGAAATGTTCACGTTTGCAGTTTGCCCACAATTTGCTTTTTCACTTTATTACAGAGCCACACGTGTCTGCCACAGTCTCTGTGACACAAATTGCTTGTAACAACTATTTCACCAATTTGTATCTTGTATCAGATCATGTTCCGTTTCCATTGGTGTTTCCAGAAACGTGTACACTGTTTTGTTCACCCTGTGAAGACACCTGGTTGTGTACTTAGTATATCACTTTCACAGTTAATGTCACGTCATGCTCACATAGCAGTCATCTCCAATGTTGTAATTTTTCACACCTCACTGCCAAGGGTGATTTGTATTCAAGCATAATTTTCATGTTCACTTGGTGTTTTGTAGCTTGTCACATAAATGTTCATTTTGTTTGTATGATGATGTTTTTCAGGAAATGGAAATGGAGAAAGAAAAGAGAGTATGTAATTGAAAAAAGCCGCTGCTAGTATTTAGCATGTTTGCCTAGGCTTTATGGCAATAGACCATAAACTGACTGCTATACCCCAGCTTCTTACAATTAGTTGCCTTGCATGACCCAGCTTCATCTTTGCCTGTTTTTAAAATTTTTCTAATTTTTTATTTTAAAAATAAAAAAATAAATACATGCTATGCTGTTCTCTTCTTGGTTTATAGAAATCTTTGAAAAGTGTTTTGCAACACAGTTTTAATTTGCTTTGTCAAACAGGCTGATAAGTATGTGGACTTCTGCATGCATTTTTATGCTAATTTGAAATATAGCCATCAATTTTTTTTACAATATATGAATGAAAAGAAAATAGTAGAAAGTCATTTTGGATCAGCTATGAAGCTGCACTTATAATATCTGGTCAAATATAAATGGGTGATTAAGTTTTTTTAAGTCAGGTGAAGAGTTTAACCTGCATGTTAAATCCTTGTTTTTTTCTCAAAAACTTCTTTAGCATCTAGACGAATACCAACCATCTGAGTGCTATTATCCCTTTGTAGGGCCATGGTGTTATTTGGTGGTGGTTATATAACATAGCTTTATCTTTTTGCCCAATTTAGATGAAATAGGTCAAAAAAAAAACAAAAAAACAGAAAGAATATACAGTATATATATATATTTTATTTGGTTGTATGAAATGTTGACATTGAACTATACAGAAGTAGTTGACATCATAGTTTGACAGCTGTTTATGCTGTTACAATTGTGCCTCTTGTATTGCAGGAGAGAGAGAAAAATGCAGCAAAGATGGCGGGTACAGCAGATGCTGTAGCTCCAGTGGTACCAGGCAGTACTTCAGATGTCGCACCTACGGGGGCCGCAGTAGTGCCTGCCAAGGAGGCCAGTCAGGTGGCAGGGTCTGTGGTTGGTGGACCTGAGGATGATCTCACACTTAGAGCTGCTATGTATGGAGTGCTGTTCCAGTCTTATGCTGACAAGGTATTTCAAGAATAGGATATACCATACTGAGTACATTCATGAATTAGTGCATGCCTCAGTAGAAAAATTCCAAATCATTATAATATGCACATATTTGTATGTCATGTTTTTTTCTCTATTAAAACACTTGATTGAATTTTGCAAAAACAAATGTCTTCTTTTATTTGATTTTTTAGGCTTGATGATCTAATTTGAATGAAAAATTAATATTAATGTGTTTTTTTTCTTAAATAGGGAGAGTATGAGGCTGGTTTGAAGGCAATGGACCAAGCAGTGATGGACATGCCCAGAACCAAGCATAGACTGTAAGTTGCACACATAGAAATACAGAAAAATCTGAGTAAATATAAAAATGAAGATGATATTTTAGTTGAATAACCTTACTTGTATTGCCAGTGTTAAGATATGTTAGAATTATTTTGAGGCATATCCATCTTATGTATGGTAAGTAACATGTATGTGACCTGTTTATTTGTCATCATTCCAGGTTGATTTTCAAGCACAGAGTTATTGTGAAAGCCAAACTAGGTAGAAATGTCAACATGGACATTCAGAAATTCAAGGTAAAATTGTTACATAAGTTTTGATTGAATTAATGAGAACAGCCAATATGACACATTTCTGAGTAGGTGATGTCAATAATTTGTTCATTTATAAATTGCCAGAAAGTTTCCATGAATTACTGCAGGAACAGGTTTTAAGTAAGTTATTGATTTATACTATTCTGTTGTATGTTTCAGGATGAGAGTGAGGACTATGTGGCACATATGTGGAGAAAGGTAGCATTGTGCTCCAAAGAAGAGCTGGATCAACTGGCCTGCTACCAGCAGGCTGTAGAAGCTCTTTCGGTAAGAATTTGTTATAATTTATTTTATTTTGAAAATTGGGTTGTACAGCCTCTCGTTTTTTCCACCATTTTGAACATGGCTTGAGAATGTGCACTATGACATTTGTTTCTAATATAAAACAAATTTCAATTTTTTTCAACAGAGTGAAACCAGTGACTGGCAGAAAATTGACTGTCTGATAGAGTTTGGCCAGTGGTTGTATGTGAATGAATTCCCTCTCCAAGATGCCCTGGACCAGCTACAGTGGGCAACAGACATTCTGCTCAATATGAAGTTTGAGGATGTGATGTCCAAAAGAGAAGGTAAGACCCTGACATATAGACAGGATTCAGGGTGTTGCATGGGGACAAAATTACCAAAAACCCAAATGTTTTTTTAAAATTTATTTAATTTAACAGGATTTTTTCTTATTAATGAATATTAGCATTATCTACAGTGCATAATTCCATCCAACGTTGTATTTTTCATTGCCTGTATACCTTAAGGTGAAATAGGTTGCACATAGATCTAAATTTTGTAATTGTTTTTTTTTTTTCACCACCATGCATCTTGTTTGTAGCAAAGATAAGAGGGCTAGTGAGGTTCTTGAATGGTATGCACCATATATTGTCACCTGTGTGCATTATACTATGTATTTTGTCAAATATACCACAATAAAAAAACAATTTTTTTGGCAATTTGATATTGTATTGAAATGTTTGAGTGTGTAAGATGATTTACTTTTCTTTGTGAATTGTACAAAGCAAAAGATTGTGATTCCATTTTGTGTTGAGGCCTATTTGTCTTCTTTTTCTTTCAAGTGATGCATTTTCTCTCTATGTAGAATGCCAGTTTTAGTAGAACTTGGCAATTAGAAACTGAAAGATACCATTGCTTTCTTAAAATAATTTGTTTTTGGCTTTGACGAAAAACATCATTTTTTCCGGGCTGTATATTTTATTTTATTTTCCTATATTTATTTCAAATTTAAGCAGTAATGTTGCATAGTGTTACTCAGTCTTTTTACCTTTAAGTCATTTCTACCCTTTACAGTAAATTAATGACTTGACAGTGATTGATAAATGAATCATACATTTTTTACTAATAAACTGTAGATAGTAACTTGGTTTGTTCAAGTCTGAAAATATATACGTTCTGTTTGTTTTCTCACCCTTTTTGTATGGTAATATGTTTTTCTTTCACTGTTTATTTGTCATCTAGCATTACCTGCAAAAGATACAGGGAAAGGTAAAGGTTAACTGCTTGAAATAATGTGTAGTTTACCGTTTATTGACTTTGAACATTGCTGTTTGTTAAAAATGAATATATTTAACACATTCTTCTGGTTGCTGAGTAGTGCCTGACGTTAGATGAAAGCATAGGTTTATGCATGAGCAGTGATTTCTTTCAATGCAGCATCTAGTATGCAGCATCTTTTATTTACACCTATCTCTTGAAGTACCTTTTAAGACAAGCACAGATACATTGATATTTAGTTGCAAGTTTTGATTCTCTTTTTACACACTGTATTGATTTAATCCAAAATGATCCTTTAATTTTTTTTTATTTTGGGACTATTCCTATTGCATGCTTTTTATTGAACTCAGAAGTATGTAGATGCTTGGTAGAAAAGAGGAGGAGAAAATGCTTTTATTTTGTTTTCCTATTAGTTGTAATAAATGCTTATTTTAATAGTACAGTAACAAAACATTTTAGTATCATTTTTATACAGTCTTCAGTTATTAAAAATGCTTTTACTCACATCTTTTTTCTTTAAATTAGAAGTATTTACAGGATTTTGGTAAGTTTTGCTAGCATAATAATTTTTTTTTTCAAAATTTTCTCCAGGAGGAAAAGGAGGGAAGAAGGGTGGTGGTGGCGCCAGTGCCCCAGCTGCTAAAAAGAAGAAATCCCCTCCAGCCTCTGCCAAGGGGAGCAAGCAGGCAAGTAAGCAGGCTGCAGCTGCAGAGAAGAAAGAGGCAGCACCCAGTATCAGCAGCAAGAGTGAGAGAGATTCAGAGGGAGTCATAAATGAGGCAGATTATGTGCCTGTACAGAAAGAAGTGGTCATAGGTAATACAACTTGCATTTTTATTGAAGAAATAAAATGTGTATAATTTATATAATTATGTTGTGCTCACAAGTTCGTTTTCATACCATTACAATGGAGCTAGTGATAAAACTTACACCATCTTTGCATACTGCCAACTGTCTCATGTAACTGAAATTACAAATAATACTCACAAGAAAGTTTGGTTATCCATTCCAGGTTAACAGCTACAAGTACATAAAGATAAAAGCCTTACATCTGATGTTATTATTTCTAGGTGTGTTACCCTCCAACCCCACCCTGAGTATCAAGGATTTGTCTGATGTCCAACAGTTGGAGGCACTGGTCAGAGTGCATGTGATGTTGGCTCAGGTATCAGGGAGGGCTGCCCCAGAGCATGGAGACTACTGCCTCATGGCATATGGTTACATCATCAGGATTTGGGAGGTGAGTCTGATATATAGGAATATCTGCCTGTCTGGTACAGAGACTTATGTTTTGCCTACATGATTGTTGTCTTGACTGATCATAATTAGAAACTATTCAGTTTATTAATTAGTACTTACATTGTGATGAAGCTATGAAAGTAGCCTATTGTGAACTACACTTTGTGTTACTGAAAATGTTGTTTCTACTTGCATTGTGCCCTCTAACATAATTTGTTGGAATGCTTGGACTTGGTGCCTTGTGTATTTGTACAAAAGTGATGTTGTATACATGTGCAGGCTTCATGTATAAAGTTATATATGTATTTGGAGGCATTTCTTGTTCTTATGTTGTATGTTTGTGTAGGCTTTCCTTCATGCAGCAGGTCCTATTATACGTGAGCTTATGAAAAAGGCCATGGAGGAAATGGGCAAAAGGCCCCAATCAAGGGTTAATATAACACCATTAATTGATGTGCATTATATTTTATTTGATGAAAATCTTATTTTGGCTATTTTTCTCTTTATGGAACAATGGTACAAGAATGATGTGGTTTTAGGAAAGTGTTTGGTTCTATTATTATTATTATTATTGTTATCATTATAATAATAATTATTAGTATTAGTATTATTATTATTAGACCCACAATGTATGACATTTTTTCACGTTTTTTTGTTGATACGTGTATGGTCTTGTAATAATTTTGGGAGATTTCGTTACCCCCTACTTTCCTTTTTTATTTGAAGAATTGTACCTTATTCATGAAGTGCATGTTGTTTTATTGATTTTCCCATTTTCAGAGTACTTTGTGTTATTATTAGTATCCAATTACCTGATTAAGATTTCCAGAGATTTTCGTCTGAATTAGATGACTAGCAAAAATGCTATGCTATTTAGTTTCTTTAAAAAGAAAAAACTAAATTATCTTAGATTTGTGATTCTTTGAATTTTTACCATATTTATTGTTATATATAAGGATACATTTCAGTTCAGTTCAGAGCTTTAAAAATCTCATTAGTTTATGCTGTCATCATGAAAGATTGTATATTATATGATATGATGTCCACCATTGTGGTTGCAGGTCTCTCTGGCCTCCTCTGGCCCTATAGCCAAGGAGATAGCCAAGACTGGAGGAGTGGACAAAGACAGGGGGTCAGCCAAGGGAGGAAAGAATAAGAAGCCTGACTTGAAGGATGTAAGTACAAGTTGGATACAAAGGACAGTTTCAAGTTGAAATGAATGGGATTTCTGTAAGAATAATTTCCCTTGCATTCCACATTTTTACCTTAATTCAAAGACAAGCATTTAAATTACACAATTAATTACATTATAAATTCATTAGGTTCAAATAATTTTTAATAAGTTTTTAAGTGTATCTTAAAGTTGAGAAATTGCTCACATATAAAAAGCATAATAGAATTACTGATTGAAACCCTGAAACAATTATCAACTGTTTCCATTTTCACATAGAAATGGCTTCATAGAGAACTATAACCTGTAAATTAATTGTCCCTGTATGTTCAGTTTAAAGCCTGGATGTCAAGGTGGCATAAGAGATTTGAACTAACACCCTATGGACAGGTGGAGAGTGTGTGGAATGCATCTGTTTTTATCTGCTATACAATTCAATGTATTTGTGAGAAATATGCTGTATTTGATTTTTATTTATTTATTTATTGACATGTTTCTATACATAAAAAATTCTTCATATTTACATTACAGTTGTGAATGGCATTTATTTATTGTTTCTGTTTGTATATTTATTATTTAGGTTAATTTTTTTGGGCTTGTAGTGCTGTTATGTCATTATTTTTATTTTGGTACAATATTGAGTGATGTAGTTTGTGACAGTGCCTGTAGATCCCATGTATTTTATTGCATACAAGTGTCCTTACAGACTCAGCTTTTTTGTGCAGATTAGTTAAGTTAAACTATACATACAATTATCATAGTCCTTCACCTCATCAGCACAATTTTTGTAGTTATAGTTAGTGGTTGTTTCAGTGAGTCAACTGGTCAGAGTCATAACTGTTTTTTTTTTCTTAGAATTCTTTTAAAGAAAATACCGAATTTAAATTACAGACAATTAAGGAGAAACCCAAGCGCAAAGGTCCCCCAGATGCTATGCCTGTATCACAGGAAGAATGGGCCTTGTATGATGTCCCAGACGAGGTAAGATATAATTATTCTAATTTTTTTGCTCACTTAAATTTGGTGTTTTGTATTGCAAGTTTAGAAATATGTAATTCCAATTTTTTTCATTTTGTTGTTTTAATAAAAAAGCTACAAGACTGGCATAACACCGCACATTATAATGAAGCTATATTTAATAAACTGTTGATGGCCGAGGGAACAACGCAAACTATTGGTATTTCTTGTCTTTTAGGTAATTGAAGCCATGAAGCATGAGTCCATTAAGGGAGCAGGGATCAACATCAAAACTATCAACAAGCCTGTGAGTAACAGAGTTGCTGCTTTGAATTGGTGCTGTAGAAAAGCATTTAATCATTATAAATATATTATTTAATTATTATTATAAATATTATTATTAAAATATACTTGCAAATAATTTGATTTTAATATCAAAATTTAAAAATTTGAGTAAATATCTGGCCTTGAATATTTTATCAACAAATTTCATTGAAAAGTATTTATACTTACAGCAGTGACTTTTATTCATCAAGTAACAGTTTCTCATTTCTTTTGCATCAAGACCCTGACCCTGTACTACATGGACCAGCTAGTGACCCAGCTCAGGGAGCTAGGCTACAATCAGCTCTGTCTGCCCATCCTAGCACTGATGGACATGATCTCCAGGGGGATTCTAGAGCACAGAGCTCTCAATGCACTGGTGCATTTCAAGTGAGTGCAAAGACTCCCACCCTGTTAGCAATTTCAAAATTGAAAAAAAAAAAATGGACCTTTTTTGCCCTCTTAATTGACCCAACTTGAGAAATGGCCTGGAACTTAGATCAAAATTGTCCTTTTGACATCTCCCCCTCCTTCAGGCCAATCAAAGACTTGTTTCAGAGTCCAAGCAGTGACTGTCTTCTTTGCCAGCATAAGCAATCCAGTTTCAAGACTTTTCATATTGACAATTTATTTTGCAGGGCCATGGAAGTATGCTACGAGTTGAACCTTACATCAGCGGCAGAATTTCATGAGAGGTTGGCAGGACCTCCAGGACTGAATGAAGAGGAGTTGGCAAAGTAAGTTAGGTTTTGGAAACATTGAAAGATTATAGGGAAATTGCTGTTATGATAGCCTAGCTGCCACATGCTTAAGGGCCACATGATAAGTCATTGTTGAAAATTATAACAAATTATGATCAGTTAACCAAGAAAACAATGTCAGAGAAACTGGATTACTTATTTTCCTACTGCCCAGGGACCCTGCATTTTAGACCCATAGTTGTTTTAGCTTAAAACCAATCTGAATGTGACCTAATTGACTTAATAAGACCAAAAATCATTAAATTACATGCATATAATTTATTTATTTATTGAGTGATTGAATTTATCTCAGGTCCAGAGAAGATATTGCCATTTGGAAGGAAAGACTGGCCCAGGTGGCAAAGGAAGAGAGCAAAGTTAAAGAGCAGATGGAGAAGGCTAAGGAAGAAAAGAAGGAGGCATTGGATGTGAAACTAAGGAGTCTGCAACTGGAGAAAAAAGCAGAACTTGACCCAACTGTTAAGGTATTTGAATACTTCACATTGTTGTTGAAAATTATTTCTGAAAGTTATATCTGAAGCACTTGATTTGATTAAAAAAAGATGAAATTGAATAAAGTAAGATTATGCTGTAAATAACAGACACAAGCACACATGTATGCACTGAACCAAACCAAATTATTTCAATTTTGTATTTAACCTGTAAGCTTAAATTGCATAGTTAATCTCAGACTATTTGCACTGTAACTGTTATAATGGCATCAACAATGATTGTCTCCTTACTTTGCAGGATGAAATGCAAGCACAACACTTAGGCAAGATGATGGGCAATGTGTTGATCCGTGATGTGTGGACAGACACTGCTGAGGTGTTGATAAGACAGGGTTACCTACAGCCTGCCAGAGACCTGCTTAGTGAGGCACTCAAAAACGCAAAGGTATACTAAGAGTGTGAAATAGGTTTTTTCTTTGTCTCTTGTATGTTGGTAAAAAGTAATTTTTTTCTCAAAACTAAATGTGTTATCTCCCTGTGATAAATGGTTCCTAAACACATTTTAGAAATGATATATGTTTTTCATACTGATATTTTTTAAATCTTTAGTACATTGAGATGTAAGTGTTAGCTTTTGTTGTCAGGGATACATGTCATTCTTGATGAATGAATTCCCCTTTGTGTTTCTTTCCTATTTATGAATATATGCATATTATTTTCCACTCGATGCAAAGACACACTTACTTTGAGAGTTATCAATAAATTTTTATTTCCACTCAGGCATTTGAAGATAAGCCTTTGATTGCCAGGATCCTTTTCCTATTTGGTCAGCTGGCCTTTAGTGAAGCTCAGTATGGCCAGGCTGTGAACTTCTGTCATGAGGCACAGGTAGGTTAGCACAGAAATCATAGTTTGGCATGCCAAATAATCTGTATTTTGGTGCAACTTGTTTATTATATCTTACCTGCATAGAACACTTTCTCATTCTTACACACTATACTCATTCTCACTGGTTATTACTCCTTCGAAGGGGTGTAAGTAATAGCTACCTGAATAGTAGCTACCTGAGTAATAGCTACATGTACCTGTATTTATCTCATTTTCACAGTATATGCCATTATACCTTTAAGTAACTATACTGTGCCATCACACCTTTAACAAACTATATAATACTATTATAATTAAAGTGTAAACTGTTAGGGTATTAAAAATGTGATATAACTATTTATTGCAGCTAACTCATGAATTGGATGAAATGTTTTGGTATCGCACCACAATGTTGATGATTGAAGCCACACAGGCGGAGTACAGCAACAGGAACAGGTTCAGAGAGGTATGTAGTGGTGGTTAACTAGCTTAAAACTATGTATTGAAAAATGTACTGTATTTTGTTATTAATTGTAAAAATTTTGTAACACAATCAGTGGAAATAGGAAAATATTTAAAAATGAGTTAATCATATAATAATTACAAATGTTCTGTTGGTTCATAAATTACGGTAAGTCACCTGAAAGTTCTTATTCTGTGATATGATTTAACTTGGTATTAAGTAGGAAATATAAGGTATATTTATTATTTCCCTCTGTTTCTATTATAATTAGGCTAGAAACATGTTGGTTCAAGCATTGAATATCTTTAGTGAGGTAGCAGAGGACAGACCAAACAAGCAGAGCATAACTGGCTACATCATGGCTCAGCTGGAAGCTAAGTAAGAAAACAGTATAGTGATAATTATAGTGGGGTTTTAGAATCTGAATTTAGTTATCTATTGATTTATTTACATGGCTTCTGATTTTTAATGTAGAGATAAAGTAAAAAGGGGAAAATTTGCTTGGGTTGTCTACATTCAACTATTGGTTACAGACAGATATATTTCCTGATTTGAACATTCCTATTTCTCTCTCAGGCTAGGTGAAGTACAGGTATCCATCACTAAAAGTTCCTACAGTGATATCACCAAGCCTAAGGTGACCAAAGCTCTGCTGTCTGCCTGCCAGAAGTTCCAGCACAGCTCAGATAAGCTCCTGACCCTGGGTTACAGAAGAGAGGCAGTTGCTGTACAGAAGACACATGCACAGGTGCTCTGGTCCATGGCCCTACAGTACCAGGACAGGGAGATCAAACATGGTTATTACTTACAGGTGAGGGTTCTTGAAACTTGAGCCATTATATCATTATATATGTGACATAGGCATGGACATAGAAGCACATTCATCTATAAACTTCTTTTGGAGGCTTTGTCATTTTGAAAACCTACACGAGTCAATTATGTTTTTTATAATTTTGATCCAATATTAGTTTGAATAGGCAAAAATGAGAAAATGTTAATGAATGTTTTCATTTGTGTTGTCTTTTTAGGCTCTGGATGTTCTTAGGGGTGCAGTAGCAGAAGCAGATGACATCACACAGAATGCAGAGTCCTTGGTAGTACTCATGGAGGTAAGGGGATCTCAATGCATTTAGTTCCAAAAGAATTATTTAGAAGCACACACACACTGCTGAATAATTATGCAGTATTTTACAATATCAAGGCCTTCAGTTTTTAAAATCTGAGAAGTTCACTTTTAGTAGACAAAATAAACATGGTTACCATACAGGGACAATTACTGACTTTTTTTGTAAGAAATCAAAATCAAAATGCAGCAGAAGGTGATTTACTAACAAATTTTTCCAAGAGACAATTGTCTCATAAGGAAATTTTTATATCTTTTGGTCAAGTGTTTTCATTTGTTCTAATTCCAGCTGAGGATGGTGAGCCTCCCAGTGGAGAGGGAGACAGCTGACCTGAAGCAGACCATGTGTGAGCTGATGTTGGACATGTTTGAGGTGTATGCTGGGGAGGAGAGACAGAGACAGACTGAGGAAATGAGAAAGGGATCAGTGCAGAAGGTGCTGTAAAGTTTACTTCAGTCATCACCCGAGTTTATCATAGAATTTTAATTCAGATCTCAGGCTTGTATATCAAAGTCAGCATTGTACATGTAGATTTACAAGATTATGTACATTGTATATGTAGTTGGTGTCTTTAAGATATTTCACAGATTGTGCATTTGAAAAAGAATTTGGGTCAGGAAGTATCAGCAAGTACTCCAAGTTGCTTTTACAATAGCCTTGGATAGAGATATTTCATAAACCATAGTTAAATGTATAATTTGAAATAGAACAAGGAATAATTTATCACTACCTAAAAGTGCTAATAAATGAAAATTATTCCACAGATGGTGGAGGAGATGGTGAGACAGACCCCCACCTTGACTGACACACAGAGAGAATGGGCAGAGACTACAAAGTAAGATTTTGTGAAATCATTAAATTTGACAATGTGTAAAATCCCAAAATATGAGTGTGATTTGAAAGTCACGTAGCTATATCTCTGTTAACATATCAACATATATTTTGTCATTTTTGTTTCATCAGTTATTGTACACTCAAATTTTAATTTCAGGATACTGGCTGAGAGTGTGTATAACCAGCTGACCAATTCTTACAGCCTGGTCAGAACCATTCCATATCTGAAAGGAAAGGTAAGTCTTACTTTGTGCTACTTGTAAGGTCTTAAATGAAAAAAAAAAGCAGCATGTGTTCATGATGTGTTTCATCAACCAAATCGTTTATACTCTTAAGTCTCACCAACCTAATGAATTTCTGTTGATAATGACAGCCCATTGACAGTTTGATACAGACAGGGTATGAACTTGTTACACATATGGTCAGTTTTGAACAAATAGAAGAGGATAAACTGACATTTAGAAAGGAAATAGTATAAATATGTGATAAAAATCAAATTGAACAACAGAAAATATCTTTTGTCAGTGATGTCAAAAATGGACTCTCTCATAGTAAGTATAATTTATTACATTTTCAGAACATGTTCCTGCTGGGCAGATGTTGCAGGCTGATAGCACAGCATATCAACACTGATGCTCCAAGTCAATGGGAATTTGAAAATATGGTGAGGGACAATTTTTTTATATAATTCTGATAACTGATTAATTATTTCATATTTGCTAAAATTGTAAAATAAAGTTATCATCATCATTAAAAAAATATGTAATGCCTTTTTCATTTCTTAAATAATGTCAATCAACAACCTTCATAAAATTCATATACCTTCATGAAATTCATATCCTATTAAATTTTTTCCTGCAGAATATTGCCAAATTGACCAAGATGTTAGAAGAAGGCGGTGGAGAGGAGGAAAGCCAGGTGGAAGGAGAAGAAGAGGGAGAGGACATTACCAGTAAGCAGTATCTAAAGAACCAGCAGGCCATCATGGAGGCCAAGACAAGCCAAACCTGCAGTGGAGCCTACATGACACAGGCAGTGGAGTGTCTGTCTCAGTCTGTTAACCTGGCTTTGAACAAAGGCTACAGGGTATGAAATATTGTGTCTTATCTCTCTCTCTCTCTCTCTCTCTCTCTCACTCTCTCTCCCTCGTAGTCATAACATTTAACACAATAAATTTACAAGATACTATTTTCCCTTACTATTTACTTATGAGTTTCCATTTTGCAAATCAAAATATTTAGATGTATGTTAGTATGAAATGTTATTTTCAAAATAAGCATCTTAAGTTTATATGCCATACATCAAAAAGTTTGAAAATGTATTTTGTGCACATAATTCAAATGTTTTCACAAGCTCATTCTGTTATATTGATGCACTGTGATACCAACAGACACTTTTCTCATGAATAGATACCTTCATATTTTTAATTTTCTATATAGGATCTTGCTGGGATGGCCTCCCTTGAGCTGGTGGAGTGTTATGGGCAGTATGACAGTTTCTTCAGCAGTCAGTACTTGGCACTACACCAGAGCTGTGTGGCCTCCCAGTATTTGGAGCAGCTGCTGGAGAAGGCACAGCCAGACCCCGTGGAGTCGCGCCAGGCAGCACTCCAGCACCAGAGGAGACTCCTGCTGAAGGGCAATGTGACCAGTAACACAGAGGCTGGCACGCTGTTCAGAACTATAACTAACAACCTGGATAATGATTGGCAGGTGTGTACATGGGCTTTGGTGCACGCGCGCACACACATGCATATTTATAATAAAACAGTCTTTGATAAATAGATGTAATTATTGACTAATTTAATGAATTTTGTTTTTATGCTGCATTATATTATAATAGCATGAATAGTTTGGAATATTGAAACCTTGGTAACGGAAAAAAGTTTGTATGAGCCAATATATACAATACACCTTAAGGTATATTTGCTAAGTTAGTTTATTTACACTATTAAGTAAATCTGCATGTGTATTATTGTTTTTGCTGTTTCAAGTCCTGCAAGAACCTCACCATTGATCCCAATCACCTGGACATGCTGAGAGAATTCCCACCTCACTTTAACATTGTCATTATGCAACACTCACCAGACAAGTAAGTGTACCTAGAAAATTTGTACATCACCCAGCTCACTTATGATATTGAACTTGTCAGATATTTAAATGAAAAGGCTTCAGGTAATATGTTTCTACATAAGTTCATCTACTTCTGGCTTTTAAAGTTATTATCATAATCTTTTATTTTCTTTGTTTGTAAAGCATTTTGAGATGCAAATAATCCAGTTTCTTCATTGCTGTTGTTAAAAGTGTTGTCTACTGTTTCATCTCTCTCAGGAAGCACATGTATTGTGCCATTCTGGATAAATCCAAGAACATGCCCATGCCTCTTGCTGATGGAAAGAAGAAAGAAGGAAAACAGCCACAAGTTCCATGTAAATCCTGCTTTTGACATGTATTTAGTAATCAATACATGTTTTGGATCTTAAGTTCAAAATTTGATAAAAATTTCAACCCAAACATTTATCAAATGTCTAAGACATGCTTTTATCTTTGAACTTTCATTTAGATTTTGTATTGGCATTGCTTGGAAATATAAACTGATAAATATACAGTGAATTGTGATATTGATTACAGTGACATCTAAAGCCAAAGTTCTACGCTGTGAGACGGACCCCAAAGTTTTGACCAGTCTGGTGGAGAGGTTCAAGCAGCATAAGCATGATGTCATGTATGTTCTGCTGAAGCAAGAATATCAGAGAACGGCTGAGGCACAGAGGAAAAAGATGCTGGAAAATCTGGATGATACCATGAAGAACAAAGGAGAGGAAAATGTGAGTTTTTAATGGCAACAATCTGTGTCATACCAGTACATCTTCAGAGAATTTGTCTCTAGAACTCAATAATTTAAGAAAAAATCAAAACTAGAAGTATGGAAGTGACTCACTTGTATTAATAAATCTGAGAATTTCCTTTCTGTATTGCCAGAATGAGGTTTATGAGGAATGGGCAGAGGATGAGAACAAGCTACAGCAGGAGTTTGTGTCCCTGGTCCAGGAAATGGAGGAGTACATGAGACCACTGACACAGCAGATGGATGTAGTGTTCAGGTAAATTGTACAACTCGCCTCCAGAGACAACTATTTTGTTCCACAATTGTCAATTTTTTTTTTACAAATACTTGGGGATTTATTACTCATCATAAGAGCCAGTAAATTTCCTGTCTTGATTTGAAGTATGTACATACATGATGAATGAGTGTAAAAAAACTTGTAAATTTTCTTGTGTGATTTTTTTAGCAGTTAATATCTTTGAAAACTTGACATGCTATGTATTGGTGTCAATTATATGACAGGACACAGAGATCACTAATGCAGGTGACAAGCAAAGGGAAAAAACTAGGGAAAGGAAAAGGGTAAAACTCCCTAAGCAATACCTTTATTTTCTTTATTTCCAATGTTCACACTATGTTTTAAGGTTGGAAGGTTATTTCAGGAAAATATCTGAAAATTTTGAATTTCTGCTTACCAATCAAAGCATGCCCTTGCCCCAACTGAATAATTGATGTGTGCATGCATGAATGCTAGTTAGATGTTTTGTTTCCTTAGCAACACTGCTAGGTTGCTGAAAAGGCAGAATCCAAATCACAGGGAATATTACTAAAAATAATGTCAAAAACTGAAATGAAGTGGATTCTGTTTTAACCAGCTTCCTGGCATTATATTTATTTTTGCATGAGAAAATGTTTTATAAGCATGGACTTAGTTGATATCACATACATATCTCCCTGCAATTCAGTCATATCAACTGTTATACTTCTAGTTGGATGTTTATTTTCTTTATGCAATATTGTCTGATTTTTTTTTTTAATTGTGAAATGATGCTATACAAATTTATTGCATGTGTTACATCTAATGCACAAATCATTACAAGGTTAAGATGCTTGAGGTAGTTTTCAACAAAATTCTTCAATGTAGCAACACTATGTAGTTTTTAGTGTAATTCTACATTGTAGCAACACTTTAGCTCGAGACTACCAGCAATACATACTGTATAGAAATAAAGATTCTTTTCTCAAACTATGTCAGTCTTATTACCTCTTTGTACCAAAATTGTTTCAGCAGCTAACATGTTTGTTACTAAACTTTTTTTGTTAAATGTTATGTGTAGTATAGGTAGCTAAAATAACATCTTTTACATCTTATTTGTTTCTTGATAAATACCTTCATATATACACATTTCATATTCATATGATATATATCAGGCCCCCCACTGCCACTAGTAACAGCCAGCACAGTAAAGATGGTAAAGACAAGGACAAGGGAGGAGCTGCAGGCAGTGTTCAAGAGAACACAGATGCAGTGATCCTATTGGCTGATCCAGACCTACTGGAGCTCCCTCTGGAGGCACTGGAGGCCATGCAGCTGGAGTCTGTGGTATCACTGACCAGGGACTTCTCACTCCAGATGATTGCACATAGGCTGTATCAGGAAGTATTGGGTAAATATGGAGATTTTTCTTATGTGGGGTTTTAATTTGAACAGTACCATAATTTCAGTAAAAATGTAAAAAAATGTTTTGTAAAGACAAATGAAGAGAGAGAGAGAGGCAAAATGTAGCATTTAGTTGGATAGCACCCACAAGAGTTATTTCTATGTTATTTCTATTTCAGATGAGGCAGCCTTGAAAGCCAAACAAGCTGCTGAGAAAACCAAACCACCTTCCAGAATCCCTGGACTAAGAGATGCTAGCAAGAAGCAAGCCAAGATTGTAAGTATGAGTGAACATGACTGATATCAGCTTTATTTGCTACTGGCTGACCTGTACTGGCAAAAATTACATTCAAAGCATGTATGGTTTTGTAAACTGAAAATAACTTGATCTAATCGAATACATACATAAATTTGTTTGCTTCTTAGCACCCTATTTTTTCTGGATCTGACCCAGGAGAGAAGGTAATAGAAGAGCTATCAAAAGCTTAAGTTCAATTTCTTATCTCCGGTGAAAACATTTAGCAGTGAAAAGTCCTTCAGTAGTTCATAGACTGTGTGATATTCTGCTTCCAAGAAGTACATCTACATCAAACTTAAGCATATTAAGTTTTTAGACATGCAATTTCTATTGGGACCCTGTTTAATTTTAGCAAAAATTTACTAGGATATCTGGTTGCATTATTCCTCATTTGTAGATAGATATTATTGTTATTTCTATTCATATAGAAGTGTTTGAAAGCAAATAGGGAGGTTTGGCATAGACAAACAATGTTTTATGGTGACGTTTAACTTGATTTCTTGGGCCATTGCATAAATAATGGATTAAGTATAAACCTAAATCAGATATTGTAACCATCAGTCATGGATTAATATAACACTTCAGAAAATGTCTGGATAAAGTACATGAAAATATAAAAGCATTTGATTATTAAATTTGTCCTTCCTAGTAAAATAATATAAATATTTAAAGCATACCTAATCATTCAAGTAAGGGGAACATTTGCTATTTTTATATACAGATGTTTTATTAACTGCCTCCCCTACTTAATTTAATAAAAAACAAAATATAATTATCAAGTTGATCAAATTTTTCTTTCAGATTCCATTGGAAAGATCTGTACCAGCAGGCTATGTGGGTGTTGACACAAACAACTTCAGATGTATCCTTTAATGAAATTTCACATACAGATGCCACAGGCATATCCCACAATTAATATACAAATTTCATGTCAAAGGTCATTCTTGAGACGGGTGCAAATTATTTGTAAACAATTCTGTCTTCTTATAAAACTGCTCTGTGTCCCTGAGTCCTCCCAAAAGAGCTGAAAATCTTCCTTTGAGTTACCATTGCATGTAAATAGATATGTACAATTTTCAAGAAAGGAACCTTTATAGAATATTTGGCAGTTTCGGAACTAAAATTATCATGGTTTTATACAGCCATTTCCTGAATGTGGTCTTGCATAAGGGCAGTTTTCAATTTTGTGCTGCACCTCTCAGTAATAATGCTGCAGAAAGGACCAATATCATCAGGAATCTTCATAAGTATAGTTATTTGTTGACTTTCCTTGACAAGTGATCAGTTATGGTTGATCCCAAGGTAGACTGTGCCGAGACAGAGGAATTTGGACCTATGGATGTGTTCAACCAAGTCATGAACCTGTATTCCCAACAGTTTACCACTCGGTGGCTGGGAGTGATGGGCAATGAGCATGTGCCCAGGTAAGGTGTCGGTTTTGCACAAGTATTTGTACAAGTTTCATGATGCTGGCATTATATAAAATGGAACAGTTTGTGGTAGGCTGCAACACTCCTGGTGACTTTTTACTGATAGAAAAAAAGAGCCAAGAGCCGCCTTTTTTTATTTACTCAAGGTGAACTCACTTTTTCATATGGAAGTCACTTGGATCTTGCAGGATCTTGACAAAATAACAAATTTATTGAAGATCATAATCTAACATAAAATTGACATATTTTATGTCTTACTTCATTATTATCCCTGCTGAATGGGAAATCTACCTGACAGAGGGAACAGGTTTTATTTTTTATGGAATGGAGAAGTTTATAGACTACATAGCCCCATCCAAGCTGACTGCTTTGAACATCCCAGAGTGTATGATGGTTTTCTTATTTGACTTGGCAAACACAAGCCAAAGTTTCCTGACTCAGTCCAAGATTGATATAAATAAAAGGTGAGAAAGCAGATCATTTCTTTGAAAATGAATTCTTAGTTTATTTCAAGACCATGATGAGTAAAACGCACTTTTTAAATGACTTTATCTCACACAGAACTTGAATTTCCCCAAATGTGTGCAGGTGTTTAAAGCTGAAATTGTCCATGATTTTATAGTGTTTTCCCTCCGAAGATAAAACTTGTCACCAGTCCAAACAATATAAAGGTGTGCACTGGAACTGCCAGTAACTTGAACAAAAGTTCTATACATAGATATCATGTCACATGTCTTCATCAACCAGAAGTCTGAACCCGTGTCTTGTGTTTTCAGTGCGACCACTCTGTCCCTGGAGAAACCAGTGGAGACTGCCATGTTGGTCAGTCTGACGGGAGTGAAAAGTATATTCACAAACCAGTGGAATTGCACACTCAAGGAAAATGCTGACAGGATGAATGACCTCATGAAAGGTAAAGCAACACTCTTTGAAATTCCTGATATAATGCAGTCTTCTACAAAGATACAATTGTCATCATAATATTTATTTCCTTTAAAATACTTTGCCAATTTTTTGCCAAACAACTTAAATTGGTACTATTTAAATGTGACAAAAAATATCTTTACAAAGGCTAGAACCACACATAGACACCTTCAATACATAAATACAATAAAAACAATATTTACACTTTACTTTTTAAAATTTAGATCTGTTAGAGAAAGGCTATCCAAGTGGTCAGGCTGTCCGCTACTTGTTTGCACCACACAAAAGACCTGTGGAAGTCGTGGAAGGGGAAGAGAACACTGACCAGGCCTTGGCTTCCCAGGGGCAGCAAGACCAAGGAGGGCAACAGGAGCCCCAGGACCAGGAAACCCAACAGCCCACAGATGGCGTCCCAGTCAGTGAGGAGACAGAAAAACAGGATGAGGAAAAAGAAAAGGAACCAAGTGAGCCAGAAGAACCTGTATTAAAGAGAAATTGGTACAACATGGTGTGTTATGGATTACCCAATTTAATTGTTACACAGATGTAAAAATGACCTGGGAGAAGTTGGATTGCCACAGAAGCTAAAAATAGTTTTAATGTACAATCCACTATGCTTTGTGACATGAACTGCCATGATTTCAAGTTTTACAAAATGTTATTTATTTGACTGATTTTTTACATTGTCTGAGACTAAAGCTTGTTCTTTCCAAATGTTTAACCTTTCCTTCAATAAACCCCCCTTTTAAGTATTCTACAGTTTTTGTCATTTTGAGCCTCTAAAAGGAAGAGGTTTATAAGAACCCTTAAGGTTAAGAGCGCTTCTGAATAAAAACATGGCCAATCTCGTGTAATGTATAACACACTTTTTCCTTGCTTTAATGCAGATATGACATTCACACCTGTCTCTGAAACTTTTCATGGTGAGCCATGAAGATAACTGGATAAACAAGTCAAAGTTCTGAAGTAAAAAATTCTTATTAATGGTTACTCCCTTTAGTACTCTGACTTTATCAGGATGCACTTCCACCACATCATTCCACCTCAGTTGTATGGAATAGTCATAAAATGGTCATTTCAATCTATATTCCTGTTTCTTTACTCCCTTTTCAGATTCGTTCAACAGATGTCTGGAAGCATGTGTCCATTGCTTTGTTTGCTTCAAAATGGCCTGTACTTTCTCCCTGGATAATATAAAAATCAAACCAATGAAATCGGTATAAGAGAAAATGACAATTATTTAAAATCTTCAATTGTTTTCATCACCAACTACTAAGTGCAAAATATAACAAGAAAGTTTTTTTCACAGTTATAGACATCTCAAATAGTTCTGAGTTAATAATTCAAAGACTGGAGTATTGGAACAAAACTGGCAATACTAAAATTTCATTACTTTTCTTTGGGAGGGAATTCATCATCATCTTCCTCTTTGCGCAGTTCCAGGACAGCTTCTGCCATTTTTGCCGTCCCTAAGCACTTATTGTTGTACATAAAATCCAAACATTCCTGGAAAAAAAATTGGCATCATCAAAGATAATCTAAAAGGGACGAGGGTAGTGACATCATACAAGACTAGGAAAAAAAAGGGGTTAACTTTTAAGAAATAAGGGAGAAACTGTGCTGAGAATCTCATCTTAAATACCAATACAAAAGTGACTGGCAAAATATGGTAAATCATTGATGTTGTGCAATATTTCTACATAAAAACAATTGTTGTCAGATCCCAAAAGCACCAGATGAGCTGGAAACCAATGTAGTGGTGGGAAACTTGTTCCTAACTGAAAAACTTCCAGTCAGTAGCTATGAGGTGTGAAACCTTACCGTTGCAAATTTTGGCTCCTCTGCCACAATGCATGCCCTGCCCATCTTCTCTACAACAGATTCCCTAAAATGCAGAGGTTCAAATTCTTTTGGTTTTTATTAAGAGTCATTTTCTCAAACATAATGCATTAAATATTACTGACAAATCAAAGGGAGAAAAAAATTATGAAAACTGACTTACAAACATACATCCAAATATTTTAAAATGGATTATTCTACTGATCTTATTAGACACCAAAGCTGACAAATATAGAGACAAAAAACAACACAAGTATTTACAACAACATTTAAATAAAGGATATCTCAGTATAAATGTGACTCATCTACACACTCTTAACTTAGAAAAGAAAGAATAAATCTACCTAAAAACTGAACTTATAACAACAGAAATGAGCATTCATACTGCACACTTGTTAAAAAATTCAATTTTTGAAAACTTGTTTCTAAATGTGCAGTTCTGAGCTGATAACATTCTTGGAGCTGTCAAGGAAAGTTGTCCATTATCCTGACACACTTCTTCCCTTGTTATGGATCCACCAAGTGATGGCTACCTTAATTTCTCCAATTGTTTGCAGATTGTTCTGGCACATATGGTCTTTCAAAAACCTCAAAGACAGAAATCTGGTTGGTTCAAATCTGTTGAATGCAATGACCATTCCAGAATATGATGTCCGCTGTTCAGTCGACCTGAAAAGCGTTTATCCAGCTATTGCATAGTGATGTTGGCTCTGTGTGGATTTGCTCCCTCTTGCTGGAATCATTGGTTCTCTAGCAACACACCACTATGGGCACCTAATGCCCTTCAGAACTTGTGAAACACAACTTAATGTTTATCATTGACAGGCAATGTCTCCCAAACAGTATTCTCAATACTAAACCAAAATGGTCCAATTTTACCACGTTTTGAGACTGTGACCCACATTCGACTTCACAGAGTGCAGTGGGAACTGTAGGACTTTATAAGGCACCTGAGATCCCCAGATCACAAAATTCATGCCGTTGTCGTTATCTGATACAGCAGAATGGGTGTCATCACTGAACCACATATTTTGGAGGAAAACTTGTTTTCAAACCACATTTAGAACATGTCTTGTAATGTTTAATTTTTAACAAAAGATGCAGAATGAACATTCATTTCAACTGTTATTATTTCAGCTTTTACGAAATCCGAATTTTATTGTTTTTCTTTTCTGGTTTATAATTATGAGAGTGTAGACAAGTCACATTTATACTGAGACAACCTGTTATAAAAACAAATGAACAAACAAACAAACAAAAATCATCCTGAATTCAGAAAGGAACCTACATTTATACCAAACAAAGCCACCGAATAAATTAAAAATTTTATTAAATGGTTTGGCAGTTATAGGAGAACAGTATCTCAGATGGTAACAACATGCGCGAGGCACAGTGGTCAGAACACATACAGATGTGTACTGTATCTGTAAATAAAAATTATTAAAAAAAATAAACATACAGTTTGTACGTTTATTACCCACCACTAGCAAAAGTATGGTTCTTTCAATATCCAAAAATGCAGTGTTATTAAACCTTACCTCAGTTTTTTTCCTGTTTGGGCTTGAACTTCCATACCAATTTGTAAGGCAGGCCTAAAAAATTGAAATCTTGATACATATCACCAATTAAAAATAGTAGTACTCAACTTTTGGGTATTTTAAGTTTAGTTCATAGTCTAAAACTGATCTATTTGATCTTTTCATGCCACCTACCAACTTCTGCGAACATCTTTCATGCTATTGTTCAGCAGCAGAAACAGACAATCTGAGACGATGTCACTTCCAATTCTGAAATCAAATTAAGAACCAAGACCTCACAACATGATAGCAGCAACTTATCTTAAAGTCATCAACTGTACAAACAGAAACTGTACTAATTTTTTGCAAATGTGTAAATAATATAGACTTAAACACAAGATTATTCATGATCTTTACTTTCAAAAAAAAAAAANCTCTTAAGAAATAAGGGAGAAACTGTGCTGAGAATCTCATCTTAAATACCAATACAAAAGTGACTGGCAAAATATGGTAAATCATTGATGTTGTGCAATATTTCTACATAAAAACAATTGTTGTCAGATCCCAAAAGCACCAGATGAGCTGGAAACCAATGTAGTGGTGGGAAACTTGTTCCTAACTGAAAAACTTCCAGTCAGTAGCTATGAGGTGTGAAACCTTACCGTTGCAAATTTTGGCTCCTCTGCCACAATGCATGCCCTGCCCATCTTCTCTACAACAGATTCCCTAAAATGCAGAGGTTCAAATTCTTTTGGTTTTTATTAAGAGTCATTTTCTCAAACATAATGCATGAAATATTACTGACAAATCAAAGGGAGAAAAAAATTATGAAAACTGACTTACAAACATACATCCAAATATTTTAAAATGGATTATTCTACTGATCTTATTAGACACCAAAGCTGACAAATGTAGAGACAAAAAACAACACGAGTATTTACAACAACATTTAAATAAAGGATATCTCAGTATAAATGTGACTCATCTACACACTATTAACTTAGAAAAGAAAGAATAAATCTACCTAAAAACTGAACTTATAACAAGAGAAATGAGCATTCATACTGCACACTTGTTAAAAAATTCAATTTTTGAAAACTTGTTTCTAAATGTGCAGTTTTGAGCTGATAACATTCTTGGAGCTGTCAAGGAAAGTTGTCCATTATCCTGACACACTTCTTCCCTTGTTATGGATCCACCGAGTGATGGCTACCTTAATTTCTCCAATTGTTTGCAGATTGTTCTGGCACATATGGTCTTTCAAAAACCTCAAAGACAGTTGGTTCAAATCTGTTGAATGCAATGACCATTCCAGAATATGATGTCCGCTGTTCAGTCGACCTGAAAAGCGTTTATCCAGCCATTGCATAGTGATGTTGGCTCTGTGTGGATTTGCTCCCTCTTGCTGGAATCATTGGTTCTCTAGCAACACACCACTATGGGCACCTAATGCCCTTCAGAACTTGTGAAACACAACTTAATGTTTATCATTGACAGGCAATGTCTCCCAAACAGTATTCTCAATACTAAACCAAAATGGTCCAATTTTACCACGTTTTGAGACTGTGACCCACATTCGACTTCACAGAGTGCAGTGGGAACTGTAGGACTTTATATGGCACCTGAGATCCCCAGATCACAAAATTCATGCCGTTGTCGTTATCTGATACAGCAGAATGGGTGTCATTACTGAACCACATATTTTGGAGGAAAACTTGTTTTCAAACCACATTTAGAACATGTCTTGTAATGTTTAATTTTTAACAAAAGATGCAGAATGAACATTCATTTCAACTGTTATTATTTCAGCTTTTACGAAATCCGAATTTTATTGTTTTTCTTTTCTGGTTCATAATTATGAGAGTGTAGACAAGTCACATTTATACTGAGACAACCTGTTATAAAAACAAATGAACAAACAAACAAACAAAAATCATCCTGAATTCAGAAAGGAACCTACATTTATACCAAACAAAGCCACCGAATAAATTAAAAATTTTATTAAATGGTTTGGCAGTTATAGGAGAACAGTATCTCAGATGGTAACAACATGCGCGAGGCACAGTGGTCAGAACACATACAGATGTGTACTGTATCTGTAAATAAAAATTATTAAAAAAAATAAACATACAGTTTGTACGTTTATTACCCACCACTAGCAAAAGTATGGTTCTTTCAATATCCAAAAATAAACTAATGCAGTGTTATTAAACCTTACCTCAGTTTTTTTCCTGTTTGGGCTTGAACTTCCATACCAATTTGTAAGGCAGGCCTAAAAAATTGAAATCTTGATACATATCACCAATTAAAAATAGTAGTACTCAACTTTTGGGTATTTTAAGTTTAGTTCATAGTCTAAAACTGATCTATTTGATCTTTTCATGCCACCTACCAACTTCTGCGAACATCTTTCATGCTATTGTTCAGCAGCAGAAACAGACAATCTGAGACGATGTCACTTCCAATTCTGAAATCAAATTAAGAACCAGGACCTCACAACATGATAGCAGCAACTTATCTAAAAGTCATCAACTGTACAAACAGAAACTGTACTAATTTTTTGCAAATGTGTAAATAATATAGACTTAAACACAAGATTATTCATGATCTTTACTTTCAAAAAAAAAAAAAAAAAAAAAAAATCACAAAGTTATTTTTCCAACTTACTGTTCTACTGAAAGACTGTACAGACCATGTGATCTACCGATATCATACCAGTCAAGAACCTCCCAGCCAACATTGGCACAGATCCATCTCATCTGTTGAAAATATGAAATCCAACACAATCTTATTTGACAGCCAGAAAACTATCATCTATGTAACAACTAAGCATTTAAAATGGGAAATTAATCATCAAACAATTTTCGTATCCCAAAACTTTGATATGAATTTGAACAATTTGGCAGTATATAAATTATTTAAAGCAGATAAAAAGGGATTAATATCTTCTTTTCAAATCTTTAAAAGGTATGCCTACTTTGCTATTGCAATTTTTTTTCATGGCTTTGTCCTTCACAATTTTCAGTGCCAATAATGGAACATCAAAAGTTCTGGGAAAAACAGTTCTTGCATCTGTAAATATAAAGTGCATAGGCAATACAATAGTATATTAAAGCAGATGTGACAGTTTCTAATAGTTTTCATGTTTGATCAATAAAAGTTTGGTCTATGCTCTAGGGATATATAAGGTCAAATGGTCTGCAATATTACATATTATCAATGCTTAATGGAATAACCACAACTAACTTGAAACTAGAAGATCAGAGAGGCAATACTGCCCTGGGTATTGTACCACCAGGTGAAGTAAGCGCATTTGTATGAATTTAAAAAAAAAAAAGGGACACCATGTCCAGTGTTGTGCTTGATAAGCTCTTCAAAATGCACTTAATGAAAGGTCACAGTTAGATTGCCAGTATATGACTTCCTATTCAAGTTCAATAGTAACTATAGACATATCTCTGCCAGTTTGATTAACAGCATAATCACCACAAAATTTTAATCGCTTAATATACATAACAGGGACCTTCAGAAAATGTAACTTCGTTTTGGCTTCATACCAATAGGAATTCTAAGTCCCACACTCTGAAATATGTGAAAAACGTGAAAAATGAAAATTTTACAAAGAACTGCATAGCTTCAAGAAAAAAAAAATGCTGCATTTCAGTCCTATGAATCTTTATATATACTAAATTTGAGAATAATAAGGGACATGTTTTTTCTTGAATTGTCACTGTGGCGACAGTGCCAAAATAGGGTTTTCTTCAATTCTGATGTGATATTACATAATAATTAACAGTATAATCACCAGCAATTTTTAATTATGTACTGCACATAACATGAATGTTTGGAGAATATGATATTATGCAAAGGTCTACGGCCCCATGGAAGTTCAAAGTCACACACTGAAAATGCTAATATTTGGAAAAATGGTCCAATCATGCCGGTTTCGAACTAGACCTACATTCTATGAACATTCATCACTTTTGTAAGTTTGAAGACAATAAGTGAAACAGTTTTCAAATTAATGCATTATCTATGAAAGTGCATAGTGACAATGACAGCAGCGGGGACAACAGATCATTCATGTTCATAAGTGGGATATAAGTAAAAGCAAAGGTTTTATTTAACAAAATTTCTTCATTCATGACCATGACTTGCCTAATGTCAAATTAGTAAAGTGCCCTTAACAGATCTCACTGCATGGTCTTATACTATTTGGGGCAGTTGTAATTTACCATTATCTTTCACGAAGATAATGCCATACAGGCTGATAGCTTAATATGAAAGCTCTCTCTCCTAGATGGCACCAGCTACCACTTTGTCACAGAACTTGTGAAAAAGATGCATTTTAAAAACTCACTATTTACTCAATGAACATCCAATTTGTATATTTTGATATGTAAACATAAGTTAGACACATTTTCTGAACAATATTCATCTTCATTCAAGTTATCATATCATATTATTTCTGTTATATCACACTATGGTTTTTGATGTAATGAGACAGAATCATGCATGGTTACTGTATTGAGAATGTTTACTTTTATCAGTAATGAGAGCGTCTACTTTTATTAGAGTAAATAATGTCACCTCAGTGATATCCACTTGGGGCTGTTTTAAATTACATAAATTTTCTTTACCTTCTAGAAGTCTCAAAATATGCTGAAATCCACTCTGTTGGTCTTTGACAGCTGTCAATAATTTGGCAACGACATAAGCGTTTAACACAAATCTCTGAAAAATAAATTAATCAAGTATTATATAATATATTTATACTTGTTAATATTTTTTAAATATGTTCTAAATACAAAGAGCAGTTCCTGGTATCTTTCACCATATTGAAAATGGTTTATAGTTGAGAAAAAAACAAACTATGTTAACAATGAGACACCTGGATAGACAAATTGTAAGCAGTTAATACTGCGCTGTTTGCAGGGAGTATTTTTACAATCAAAGCATGAAATCGTGTTTTAAGTTATTCATTTTCCTGATCACAATCACTAGTCCACTGCTCTAAGCCACAAATGGCAATTGTTGTTTATGAGGCCTGTCGTTGCAGTGCAGCAAAACACTTACATATGGGCTATACTTGACATAAAATTCCATCAGCACATCTATTGTCTCATGCTTCAACAGAAGATCAAAGTATGAATAACTGAAGTGAGAGAAAAACAATCCTTGTACAAATAACAAGCTAGCACATGGCTGCTAAAATGGCTGATGTGCCACTCTGCACAACTTTAAGTTAAGCCAGTGTAATAAGATCATTTTCAAAATACTAGTAAATTGAAATAATTTTTGTCAACAATATAATATTGTATAACACTTTTCTACATTATATATCTCTATCTTTGTTTTAAGACGCTGCTCAAGGCAAGAGCCAATCAATAGCATAAAAAATATTTGTGCAAATACCAATTTGCATTGAATCATTTACCCATGTAAAAAAGTACACTTTTCTTTATGCCTTCATGAAACAACAGCACAACATGTTCTAATATGTTTCTTTATCCTTGAAGTTGCTTTTCTTTTTTTTTCTTTTTTTTTTTTGCATAAAGTGTCATATGACTGCAAACTTACTAATACTTTATTGTATTCTTTTGATTCCCAAGCAGATAGTGATTCTTGCCAATTTCAACAGTTTCATTAATCTCATTGGCAAGGGTCAAAGAATTGCTCAAATATGCCTAAAAATAAAATAAATAAATAAATAAATGAATAAATAAATAAATAAAACATGACTAGACAGCAAAACGTCCATATATACAAACATTACTTTACAGATTCAGGTATAGGTAAGTGTTAGTTTAGTTGAAATATGGGTAAATTAATGGAAAGGCTTTTCAAATATAAAATGGGAATCAAACCAAGGCTGCTTTCAGAACAGATGATCCACGAGGCTGGGGAAACCATCAGGGGATTAGGTGGCTTGCTTTTAGGTGGGGTTGGCCATATTTAGTCCGTGGATCAGTAAGTCTGTGGAGCATCTGTTCTGAAAGCACCCCAAGTACAGCTCAAAGTGTCACAACATAGCATTATATCAAGCAGGATTTCACTAGAATTTGAGGAAATTCGGGTCACAAATAATGGGAGACTAGCATGTGCAGTGCAACAATGACTCAAAACTGACAAAATTCATTCACAGATATTTTTTCTGGTAATTTTTCCTTTAAAGTCTGTAATAGTCTATTGCAAAACAGTTAAGATATATTAACCTTGAAGTTGCTTTTCTTTTTTTTGGGGTGCTGCTTTTGTTCTGCTTTTAAAGAAAAGAGTCAACTTTACTGATAAAAGGGGAGTCCCAACTTTTCGTGGATGTTTTATTGCCTCATATGTCCTCATGCAATGCCGACATTTCATTTAGTTTATTGGAGGAAAACATTTGGATTAGAAATTAACTTATCTGCATGTCCATACTGGGTAACAAAATTGGGACATGGGCAACATGGCATTGATCTTGTGAGCACCCTTTCTGCTTAGAATATGCAACGTATTTTGATTTATATTCATAAATTTTGGAAAATGTAATATTAAACACATTCAAAGATTATCAAGAAAGAATACACTTAACTTCACTGAGTTGGGAAAGCACGATGCAGACTGAATGGGTGGTTAAACAGATTTGACATGAAAGTTTTTCTTGAATTGCATGCCAAAAAGTAGGCACCGGATATAGCTAATTTAATTAGTCTCGTTTAATATCCATGTGACCGGGTCATTACATCAGCAATTGAAATCTTCAGTCGTTATGGTAAGTTCCTGGGTCAAATCTGAATGGGGAAATGATACCACACGCTAGCTGTGGTTTCCCTGTCATGCCAATCTGACGGAAACGAAACAGGGTTGGGTCATAACATCTGTGATTACACGCTCACATGACAGGATTACCTTACACTAGTGGGCTAGATTTGGTCTTAAAGCGCAATTTAAGTTCACAAGTGATCTTACACGATCTTAATCATTACAGCAGTAGTCTTAAAATGGACTGAATCTGCTTTTAAGATCAAAAATGATCCAACATCTACTTTAGTGGTCAAGCAGTTTCCTCCCCTCACAATGGGGGATACCTCCCCTAACAATAGAGGACACCTCTGCTCACAATAGGAGAATGTGTAAGGGGAAACAACTTAATTGGCTCTCAGACTAGAAATGGTCTTACTCATGTTTTAAGATCATGTAAGACTATTGTGTTCTTGAATTGCACTTTAAGACCAAATCAAGCCCACTAGTGTTATGCATTGTTGTATTATGAAAAGCAGAGTGTATTTCAGGTATTTAAACCCAATATTGAACGAATTGTATGGTTCTTGAGTATGGGAGATAAAACTTTGTACGGAATTTGAAAGTGGACACAATAATAATGCACAACAAACCGTTTTCCTTGTGCATCATAAGTTGCGATGAAGAGCAATTTTTGTTTTTCTCTAGTGTGTGTGCAACAAATTATCCCTGAGATGACCAAAAAACAAGACAACACAATTCTGAGAGCTTTTCTTTTCCATAATGTCCAGCTGCAAATCAGACTGGTATGTCTGTGTCCCAGGTTTAAGAGCTGTTTTAGTGTCATTTACTGCTAAGAATTAAAAAGTTTAAATACACTGCAATGTTTGGAAACACACAATTGTTTGTTATAATAAGACAAATCAATCCCCTTTCACATGAAAACACCCCCAATGTAATCCAACACATAGGAATATTTTGACAGACTTTCAAAGATGATAACCCATTGCTGTTACCCAGTATCTTAGATGTGCAGATATACATTTACAAGTGGTTTACATTACTTACAGAATTCATTGCAGTAGTAAAAAATTGGACTGAAAAAAATATGAAGATAGAAATAAATGTTCATATGCTGTTTTTAAACATTTTAAATATGGAAATAATTTCTATTCAACTGCAAAAACCGCAACATTTTACACCAGTCAATCAAAATTATACATATAAGAAAAAAATTGGAATAAATGGTATGAATGGCGAAAATTGTTTGGGAATTTCAATTTATTCTTAGTTATTTCACTGTTCTTCACACTTTTGGTCATTTATTAAATTCATTCTATTCTCATTTTCTTGACAAGCAAGCTTAGCAGAGAAAAAGTACTTACAATCCTCTGGATCCCTGATTAAAAATTGCCTTCCTTTTATGTAAGAGTCAAAAATTTTCTTCAGGTAACCTATGTCTTTAGAACCTAAAAAGGCAGCAAAGCAATCAAACATACAAATAAAAAGCTAAAATAATGATACACTATTACATAACCGTTAACAGCATAAGCAATACCAATTTTAAATTATGCACAACAGGTAACATGAACAGTAAGAATATGTTAGTCAGCATACGGCTGCAGGCCAATGTGAGTTCAAATGCAAACAATGAAAATCCCAATGTGTGAAATATGAACAATTTACAAAAAAAATTGTGTGGCTTAAGGAAAAATAATATAACAAGGATGGTTTTCCAACTCAAGCTGTATCTTAGTCCCAAGATTCACTTTTTTCAAGTTTGGGCATTATTATATTTATAACTATTTTCCTTTATACTGCTTATGGTGGCAGTTCATATAATAGAATGAGGTAACCTTATGGTGATATTCAACCCGACAATGGGACAATTGACAGAGGCTCAAGTCCCATGACGATAAGCCTAGCTGAAAATATCTCCATAAGGTGACCTAAACACAGTATCTAACTGTTTTGTTACATGATCTGAAATCAAGACAAGTGTGCGCTGCTATATACAGATTCAGTTTTCTTTATTCATATAGCCTACACCTTAACAAATAAGGTACAATCATCAGACCAACACAACTTTCCACATTGTGACACAAATAAATAACAAAGTTACATTAGTGTAAAAAGTAAATAGGCAGCATATTACACAGGTGAATTTATACTATAATATATAGAATACATGAACTGTGCAGAAGTTGTGAATTGCATAATTACTGCACTACCTCATTCTCAAATCAACAACAAAGCATGATCGTTCTGTCCCTATGACTGGTCCAAAAGAAAAGAGAACTATCTAAGCAGACGGATACCAGGGACACTAACTTTCAACAAGACAGCAAAGCTAGAAAATATACAGGCATCATGCAGAAAAAAAGTGCACAGAATAATGTTTTGGCCAATTTTGATGCACTGTTACATAATGGTTTAAAACAGCATAATCACTCTTACCCTCTTATATTATGTACTACAGGTAACATGGACATTGAAAAATAGCAAATGATTCAGTTTAATTACTATATCCTATTGTGCCTATTTTCTAAAGCAACCTGCCTCTTCACCAAAAAAAGCCATTCAGTACATTTATAGTAAAGCAAAAATACAGTTTGGAAGTTATGGGGCAAATGTCACCAAAATTATGAAAAAAAAAAAAACTGAATAAATACCATAAATATAACCCGAACATGCCAATTTTCCAAAGCAACCTGAATTTTTACCAAACACAGCCACTCAGTAAATTTAAGTAAAAGAAAATATGGTTTGAAATTTGGAATTTATGGGGCAAACTTCACCAAAATTGTGCAAAAATATAGAATTATTACCATAAATGTAAACTGATCATACCATGCAACCTGCCTCTTTACTAAACAAATCGTCTCCCTTGCGTACACTTTCTGCTTAGAATATGCATCGTATTTTGCTTTATGTTCATAAAGTTTGGAAAATGAAACATTAAACACACATAAAATTATCAGGGAAGAGTACACTTAACTTCACATAGTTAGGAAAGCACACTGCAATCCTGGATCAACGGTTAAACAGCAATGACATGAAATCATTTTTTGTGAATTGCATGATGCCAAAAAGTGGGGATCGGATATTGCTAATTTAATAAGTGTCATTTAATATTCTTGTGACTAGGTCATTATGTCATCAATTGAAATCTTCACTCATTAAGGTAAGTCCCTGGGTCGATTGTGAATGGGGAAATGATACCAACACGCTAGCTGTGGTTTCGTTGTCATGCCAGTCTGACGGAAATGAAACAGGATTGGGTCATTCCATCTGTGATTACAAGCTCAGATGACAGATTTTCCTAACACATTGTTGTTTTATGAAAAGCAGAGTGTATTTCAGGTATTTAAAGCCCAAAATTGAATGAATTGTATAGTTCACATCTATGGGAGATAACACTTTCTGCTGAAGTTGAAATGGAAATGATAGTAACGTTAACCCACAACAACCCATTTTTTCACTCATCAAAATTTGCAAGGAAGAGCAATTTTTTATCTAGTGTGTGTGCTGTAAATGATCCCTGACATGACAAAAATACATGACAATACTATTCTGAGAGCTTTTTTTCCATAATGTACAGCTGCAAAACAGACTGGTATGTCTGTGTCCAAGCTTTAAGCCCTGTTTTAGTGTCATTTTCAGCTAAGAATTAAAAAATTTCAAATACACGGCAATTTTTGTTTTAATAAGACATGATTCCTTTTGAAATACTGAAATATGAGAAACTTCTGATGCTTTTTATAAATTAACATAATAAGCATCTCAAATCTATTAGTGAAATATATTCTTTATGGTATACCAGATTTAACCTTTAAAACATCTATCTTAAACTTATGGTACTTAATGAATTTCCTCAAAAAATATTTCAGATCCAATATCATCCTTTTTGTGACATCTTTTTAGGCCTTGTACACAATGTGTGAACAAACTATCCTTCTTCATTGTGCATTTCAACGATGATGCCTCAATATGGTGATCTAGAAACTTCAATTCCAATAATATGTTTACATCTAGTGGGTTAAGTAGTGCTATGCTGCTTGGCAATTTCTTTGCAACTTATTGTTTCTGATGTATGATTATAGAACTATAATTATTATATCTTCTATTAATTCCATCTCTTGTACCTCTATTGCCTCTTGATAAACATCTATTACTAGCCTGTTCTCTATTCCTCTAGGAGCTGCAGAGCATGCTAAACCAGTGTTATCAACACTTGGTGATTCATCTGTCTAGTATTTATATGGGACGTTTATGATTCTTTTGACAGCCATTGGTGCACGACAAAAACAGAAATTGAAGATATGCACTAGTGCGCGTGCGCTCTCACATAAAAGTCTTCTATAACCTCATTTGTATAGAAACAAAATAAAATATGTGAAGTAGATGGAATATGGCAACATGGGAGACTTCTGAGTTTTGTAAGAATAGTTAACATTAATGCTTTTACACCATTTAACCACCATTCTATACTGAATACATCAAACTATCACCTACCTTTTTTCAGGTATACATGCACTAGACATGCATCCCATGTAGCAAGGCTTGGTTCTAGTAAATAATTTAAAAAAAAGTCACCATTAGTCTTTAATGTTATCCACAATGATATCCCTGAAACTCCCTCAAAATTGAACTCTTTTTCACTGGTTGTTATTCCTAAATTTGACAATTCCACCCTTCCCTAACATTATATGGATCATTATACTGATACATTTTTGAAGCAAATATAAGTAAAGTAGCAGCATATAGCCTTTTATTGACAGAAAGAGGTTAAAGATGATGAAAATAAAATAATCCTTCCACAAACATTGGGCATCACCTATATCCATGGCTTTCATTTCTCCAAGGAGTTCGTCAATGTGCTGTATTACCAATTTGTCTTTTGAATTAACTAATACCCTCAGGGCATTGTTGAAAGTGATAAGGTTTGGTCGTACATCTGCTTTTGCCATCTCCTGCAGGAGTTTCTGAAAGAAATTAAGACGACTTTTTAAATGCTAATTTTTAAAAAGAATTCATCACTGACAAGACATGTTTACCTTAGCTTATTCTTTTTTATCTTAGCTGAGCTACTTGCAACAAATGTTACACTAAACCCTTTTACAGAAGATCTAAACAACATCAAAGTTTGTGAAGTTATCACTACAGGCACAAATGGAAGTAGTGAATGATTTAAAGTTTATGAGTGTACATTATTCAACCTAAGTTAGCCACAGATGAGGAGAGTTTCACTCTTTTAGTACCCAGAGCACTACAATAATTTCCAGCACTCCTTATCCCAGTGGCAATCCCTATCTGGTCAACAAATTTATCTATTATCTATCATAGTAGGAATCTAGTATCATAGGAAGACAGTCAACTGGTTTTCAGTGAGATGTAGACAAAAACAAGAACATGTATTGTCATCCTTACCATTCAACATTTTTATAAATGAACTTCTAGTTGATGTAGCAGCACTTAATGCTGGGGTCCAAGTATGAGACAACATGGAGTAAATTTGTTGTGTGGTAATGGTATGGTAATGGTGGCCTAAAATGGCTTTGCAAAGGATGGTTGATGCTTTGCAACATATTAAAAAAATCAAATGAAGTATATTTAAGACCTAAGAAGATGCAGTGGCGTCCAGTGTCCTTTTTAATGTGGTAGTAAGGAAATAAAACTGACAGGCAAGCACACTTTCCTGAGACCACTTTTAACAAAACATCTGAATTATGAAACAATTGGAGTCTTATCACCATAAGTATACCATAAATAAAAGTTCACAGCTCAGATGATCAACATTTTATGGCAAGTGTAAACCTGTTTTATAGAATACCTAGGCAATTACATGGTCAGGAAATATCATGCACAATGGATGCCACTTTAACCATTATTTAGTAAAGGGAATAACTGGAAATAATTAGGCACTGATACCATTTTAAGCAAAGTCGCCCACAGTCGTCAATGGCAAACAGAATAACACAAATTTTCAGAACTTGTCTGAGCCATTTCATGTGTACTAGGTATTAGTTTACCCCTTAATATCATAGCTTTACCTTGACCATCTCCCATGCCAAATCACTCTTTTCTTGTATGCAATCAATCAATCCATTGTAGCACTCCAGCTCCACTAAAAAAATTAAAAAATCAGTTCAAGTAACATAATAAAAGAAAATATAATCACTGAGATCTTTGAAGCAGGCTGATGATACTTTAAGGTTTGAAGGTTGTGGTCACAGCCCACAAATCAAATAGAGGATCAGAGGTATGTACCAACAGCTGGAATAAGCACATTTGTATGGAAAATAAAAAGGGACACCACCTCTAGTGTTATGCATGACAAGCTCTACAAAATGCAGTAAATGAGAGTGCTCCATTTTCTTTGTTGAAAATTACAATTTATAACAAAATCATGGGGAAAAGTAAAAGGTCAAATCCAAATATGTGAAGTGCAGTTCATGGCGAAAAGTAAGTCAAAGGTCAAAATCAAAGGCTGTATTCCCAGAGCTTTTAGATTGATCTATCCCCACGGGGAGTCTCACAAGATTACTGTCAGATAACCCGGCTTAAATGTCTGTCCCACCTACTACAAGCTGTAAGGGGGTAATTAACTTTCGTGTTCGCCCGGCTGACAGCTATTTAGCGTGAACCCCCAGGTAGTTAGGTCGATCTAAAGTAGATCGATCTAATCTCTGGAAATGGGGTCACAGTCTCAATATATGATTTTCTATTCAAGTGCAGTAGTATCTATGAGCTTATCTCTGCCAGTTTTGGAGATATAAGGGATGGAAAATTTGCAAACTTCAGTTCTTGGTGAAAAATAGGTAAAAGGTCAAATTTAAGATCACGGTTAGATTGCCAGTACATGACTTCCTATTCAACTTCTATAGTAACTACAGGTGTATCTCTGCCAGTTTTGGAGACATAAGGGGCAGAAAAGTTACAAACTTCGGTTCATGGTGAAAAAAGGTCAAAAGTCAATTTCAAGGTCACAGTTAGATTGCCAGTACATGACACCATATTCAAGTTCAATAGTAACTATGGGTGTATCTATGCCAATTTTGGAGTTATTTCACATTTTATTTTCACCACTGAATATTGCAATGTTTTACTCTTTGATATAGTGCAACTCGTAAACCATACAGAAAAAAAAACAGCCGCCACATTCAGTTTTGTGCTTGACAAGCTCTGTTAAATGCAAAGAACAAGAGGTCTCTAGCATTTACAGTTCCAGAACTTAAGAGAGTTTCAGTTTTGGCATCTTATGGCTGCTTCTCTTGTAAAAATGCACTGATTGACCCCAAAATCACAAAGATGAAAGTTGACCCTTAGTGTAACCCCCTGTCCAAAATATATTTGGTTAGGTCCGAGTAGTTTTTGCAAATCGGCACAAATAAAAATTGTTTGGGGGTGGCCGGCTCATGTCTTAGTTAAACTAACTCTTATCAAAATAACACGATCCAGGACTGGGCCCCTGGGGACGTGTGTTTTGACAGCGCCCCTGGTTAAAAGCTTTGAGATTGCTTTTGGGACGTTAGAGTTTAGATTGAAGTATAAAAGTCCCTTTTAATGCGTTATCACGTGTTTGTGAAGAGATGAAAACGGTGATAGAACATGTCTGTCTTATAATTCTGATTCGAAATTATTAGATTACTATTTATTGACGTATTCAATATTATCGGCTGTTGTTTCACTTCAGTATGATGTGAGAGAGGTGTCTCACCTCTGTATGTGTTTGACCTGAAGGGCTGATTGGACAAGATACGCACAGTGCGATGGGGGAAACGAAAGGGGGGGTTGGACTGGTTGCAGAATGTGCTTTTAGGTCAACAAGTGACCTTCATCAGCTGCAGAGTCCTAAAAAAGGGGGGGTTAGAGAGAGGGGTGGTCAGTACTGTGTTTAACGCTCTGGTTATCACAGGATGGAGTGTTAGTCCTGGTGTTGTAGGACTTTCTCCGCAAAGGTGTCTCGCCTTTGTATGTGTGTCTGCTTGGCAGATCACAGTGTGAAATGTTTGCACAAGTGTTTCGCTTGTGACAATATCCGTAGTTTTACAAAAGTATCTCGCTTTCGTGGCTGCAGTGCTTACAGATAGCGGCACAGTAGAGGTGGTGAGGACAGTCACCTGCGTGGCCTGTGGTAACTATTGTGAGCTAGCGGGTTCAGACAACGACGTGTTGATTGCTCAATAGTTGAGTGAGAACTCAAAATATCCATTTTTAGAATATTTTGGCCTGTTTGACCTTGATATACAGGTCAATGGTCAAATCCAAGGTCATGTTTGAAATCTACACATGACTTTCGGTGAGCCATCTAATAAAATTTTCCCATAATTCTTTCGGTTTGGTACATGCTTAGCATTTAATTTTGCAAATTTTGAACAAGGGTGCGTTACGATGAGTGCCACACCTAGACCCGTGCGCCAACAAAGCCCAAAATTTACGTGCATCGAGATGAGATTAATTGTGACGTAAATGCAAGAGATAGGTACGCAGGCTCTTGTAGTATAGGAGGAGAAGCGGTAACGGATACATGCCAGTGGATCGGGCGGATGAGACGGGTCGGGACTAAAACCATGTGTACCACCAGTGCCTTCCCCGGTGGTACAAATAATCAATCAATCAAACATACATATTGTCTTTTTTCAATTTTCATACTACTGAGGACATTCAGACAACATATCTGGGATACAGGAGTTTTAACTCACACCTAGTATATGTCAATTTTTGAAAAAACTCAAAAAATCTCAACTTACACAAATAAATTCAACCAAACATGTTTTCAATCAATCATTTTTAAAGCGCCTCTTCCCTTTTACAATGGCAGTGCACAAAATGTTTTAATACAGTAAAAAATGCTTAACAGCATGATCAAAACAATTTTAATTATAAACTTTGTTATTGTGGACATTCAGGAAACATAACTACAACAAGGCTTCAGGTCTTTAATTTTGCGAACAAGTAAAATTTCATGAAAGTACACTGCAATACCATTGGCAGTGACAAAGACAGGTGATACGTACTTCCAGATATTTGTCTGTCCATAACAAATGTACTAACTACCTGGAATATTTTTGTCTCTCATGGCCGTGACCCACGTTTGTGCTTCATCATAGGCTTTATGCTAAAAAATATATTTTAAACAGAATTCATTTTAATTCATGTTTTATATTTGCATTAATTTTTAAACAAATGATTTATAAAAGAAATAAATATTTAACTAATTTACACTTTGGACCCTTGCAGTTAATCTGGTGCACAACAAGAAGATTTTTGCATTAAGTTTTTAATTTATACACTTTGCAACATTTTTCTGTATCTGCAGAATAAGTACTGATGGCCTCTTGCAAAGAGACCCATAAATAATTATGATTTCTACTAAGCAAAATTCTCTCCATCAAAAAATAGGGGTTTCAAAGCTTACCAGCAATTAAAAGTTTTTAGCAAAAAGGTAGTAGTAAAAACATGCTTTACAGAGACATTTAATAAACTTAGCCCTTTTAAATGTATTCTAAATGCTCCTTACAGTCAACATTCCCATAAGCATACTGTTGTAAGCCCAAGCATTTTTCTCTGGCATATTCTCAAACACAAAGTGGGCAGCATTTGTTTGTCTGCAAAAATGTCAAAATAATAATTCAAATAGCTTCAAAATCCCCAAAAGATGCATATTATGCTGATTTTCATAGAAGACCTAATAACTTTATGATGCATTTCCTTTAATCATAAAATTCTCAAGTTAATTCTCTACATCTCATAGCTTTAAAATAGCACAGTTAATCTTATTTATTTAATCAACCTCCTCCATAAGAAGGCATTTATTTAGAACTGTTCAATTTACAAGTACAGAATAATTAAAACATTTATTATGAAGCAATACTAACTTCCACTTTTTTCCATCATAAAATGGTGAAACGCCCCTGAATCCATAGTATATTTCTGATGGATCCTTGGGCACTCTCAATGGGTCGTGGCCTGTGTGCAGTGCCATCGCATCCAACAAACGATTGAAACATTCTTGTGAAATGGGCCGAAACCCTTCTGGTTGGTCTTCAGCACTTGCTACAGCTAAAGTCAATTCAAAACACTTCTCAAAGGAGTGACACGTAACTGTATATCAAATTAATTTTTTTGGTCCCATGGTAAACTGAATAAAAATGCTTTATTTGACACCCTTTATAACGACACAATGTAGACACATTTTGACAGACGAGCATTGGTATCTTTATTCCAACTGCGGACAAAAAGTATGCAAAACAAAAATAATAAATATCATTAATAATACTGCATTATTACTGAAATAAGGAAATTCAGGCAATTCACTCACCGCAATACTGATATATTTTGAACATTGTAAATGCATTTTTATACTGTCTATGTTCAATGAAGCCCTTGATTTCTTCTTCAAATCTGTCTGGGTGTATCAATGGATTGCCAGATTTATTTTTTGTATTTGCAATGATATGTTTCACTTTTCCATAATTCTCAGGCTGCTTCAGCTGCCTCAACGCAACACCAATAAAACCGGGCTCAAAGCTTTTGTAATGAAACTCCTTAAAGATAAAAACATTAAAATATTTTCTTTAATTGCCATATCTAAATAAACATGCCCGTTATAGCCGTACAGGCTATTGCTTCTTTAAAGATCACATTTTTAATCCTAAAAAATGAAATGGTCAAACTTATTAAGCAAAAATACCATCAACACAAACATATTTTTTAATTAAGCAGTATGTAGTTTTCTATATTTACATACCTTTATTGGTGGTTCAGCTGCATTAAACCTCATGACATTTTTATTGTTACTAAGAAACCATCTGGCAGCAGCTTTCCCTGCCGCCTTACTGAGTTCATTCTTTTTCTATTCAAATAAAACAAAAAGACAATTTTAACTATTATAATTACCAAACATTATACGATTAATAAGCAAATTATTTTTGTAACCGGATAAAACACTTAGCCAAATTGTATCAAGGATTTTCTCCACACTTGTATCTATTTTTACTGTGAAGAAATTATTTAAAAAAATGTAAAATACTAACCACAGGTACTGGATGGAAAGGGGCAGCCTTTGGGTGGTCTATCATATCATACCTTGGTGCTGTCCAATCCTAGAAATATGTAAATATACTTACGCAGTTTGATATGAACTTATTATATTGTGCATCCACTTCATAATTATAGGCAATTAAAAAAAAAACATACAAAAAATCTGATATTGGCTTATTAGTTGCAAAGAATGCATTTATGTATACTTACTATTTCAACTGTAGAGTTCAAAGCCTGAAGAATTGACAACTCATCTCTGGAATTGAATTAGTACACTAGAATAAGTATAAAATACTCATACCAGGGTCAAAATGTTAAAAAAAAAAAAAACTTACTTTCCCTGAGGGAAAGTTGTTTTATTTACTATTTTTTCTTAAAAAAATATTTCCCTGATTAAAAAAAATTGTAAATGATTTCATTAATAAATTATCAATGAAAGATACAATGTGACCTTGAAAAATGTACGTTTTCCGTTATGAAGTCATTTTAATGACTTCATAACAGTAAACGTACATTTTTCAAATTAAAATTACTGGAAATATATGACAAGACAGGTTCGAGGATTGGGGTCTAAAATTGCCATCTGTAATTTCTTTCAAAATTTCAGGGGTTCCAACTTTTCCAAGTGCTGTCAGCAAGGGAGGGGGGGGGGAATAAAATTTTTAAAAAAATTGAGGGGGGGGGTTAAAATAATCGATAATCTCCCGCTAATGCTCTTCAGTGAACAAACTCCCTTAGTAATTGTATTATATTGTATTTTGTAAGCTTTAGGTACTAGTAATAGTTTCCTCATGACTGAAAAAAGTGTGCACTACAAAGTAGTAGTATTATTCAATTGGACATATCATACACGCTGGGTACATCAAATTACTCAAAGAGAATTTTGTACTATGTCCACAGCCACCAAGTCGAGCGGTCTTTTTTCAAAAAATTTATAAGCCATCCAGCCATCTTTGAAAGTATAGGCCGTCCAGTAATGCCAGTGGCTGTCCAAATGACAGCTTGATGGTACAATGGGCAAAGCTTTGCTAGTAATATAAGAAAAGACAGTTATGAATTATTACCAAGAATATTCAACCAAAATGGTCAAAATCGCCAAGGAAAAATGTATGATTCGTTTTTCGTACCTGTTAACTCCATACTAGGTTTACTCATTACATAGAAAGTGTTATTTAAGATCATATCAATCATAAATCTCCATGAAATTGGTATTTGAAAATGACTCTAATGTGCAACTTCAAGCTTTCCCAAAAAGAGCTCTTGAATCATCCAGTGACTTTGCAAGCTATATATATACTAACCAAGAAGCTTGCAGCATGACATCACTTGCTTGATATACCTTAGAACATGTGCCAGTTTAGTAGCTGTTAATAGCAACTTTAAACTGGCTGGTGCTTTTCCATGTATAAACAAATTGCAGCAAAGAGACATTTGTAAGCAACAAAAATTGTATTCAAGATTTTTGTTCCCTAACAGTTGGACAGTCTTTAACGTTGAGCCCTGTGCTTTTGTGTCAGTTCTTAGAGAAAGTGACCTCTAATAGTGATTTCCAGACAGGTTTTTTGCATTTTGCAGACTTTTTCAATGATATACCCAACAGAAAAATAAGGTCTGACATAAATTTCCCACAGAAAACCAGTTCTTTAATCAAAATTACATGTACACATAAATAGATGAAAAAAATGATGAACTGTTACAGCAACTATATCATTTTTCTATGGGCTCATTTTTAACCACCTCTTAAATTCTATTGGCATGTTTTAACCACCCCTAAATTCTATTGGCATGTTTTTTATATCCTTGTACAAGCAATCATTCAAGGAAAAAATATAAAAAATATATCACCAACCCTACCTTGGAACTTTATTTGGAGGGTTCACTGTTTCTACAGCTGAAAAGTAAATTGTAATGCTTAACCATTGGCACTATAACACATAACAGATTGTCTACATAAATCTGGATATAACAGATAGTGAACATAAAAAAATGAAGTCTGAAATGTTCTTAATTCTAAGTAAATTTGGCATGCCTATGAGAAATACGCTATACTTTTTTTTGGGAGGGGGGAGGGGAAACAAAGTTAGAAATTACTCTGCAGCATTAGCTGAACATCTGACCATGGCAATTAAAGTGCCCAAAAATATAGTCTTGTTAGGAAAAATATGTCAAAACCTGACCATGTCCTGCATGGTAACTGAAGTTTGAACCAGATCATGCCCATTTTGGCACGGCACATACCTTTTGGAGCAGACAGTTCCTCTTGAGTAAAAAAAGGAATATCTTCTTCGTAATGCCCGGCCAGCTTTTCTCTCCAGCGTATACTAGCTGGTAACTTTACACTAACATGCCGATGAAACCTTGTACTGCAAAAGATCATTTAACATAGAAGATGGACAGAGTATAGGGTTTTAATCAAGTCTCTGAAACTTTTGGGACCATAAATATCTGGGAAGATCTCAAAACTTTAAGATCTCAGATTATTTTTGTCAAACCTATTTGTTTTAGATTCTGACTTGATTCACTTCAGAGACAGAATACCGATTTTTTTTTTTATTCATGAACGTGTGATAAATTAAGTTTGTCCTTTTGCATGTGGCCTTTATTTGAGTAACATAAACAAAATTGACATAAGTGATTAATATGTCTCACAGGGAATCAACCCTCACTTTATATGTAATTTTGAGGTAAGATTTATCTGCTCGACTACCAAGTTATCTTGCTCTGAAATCACACACCCATTGAAATGGGGATTGATGCAGCCATCACTGGAATCCAAATGGTAGGAACACGAGTGACATAATATATTCTCCTCCAAGAAACAAGGTAGTGTACAGGATCAAATGCGGCAGAATTTGCTTGGTCCTCAAGATTGTTTGAGAGTTTGCTGCTGGGCAGGAAACAATGGGCACCTTACATACTTAGTGGCCACTTCAACTCAATTCTTTTCTGAGGGTAAGTGATTTCACGGTAACAAAACTGGTAGACGAGCCGATGAATTTTACCTTAATCACTGTTCCAGGAGTGTGCAACTTGAGGAGATAAGAGGAAAAATAAATATCCCGGTATGGCGTGTACCGCTCGGACCGTGAACCATCCGTTCTGCTCATGCACACAAAGCGGCGGCAAATCTGAGATACTTCCAGCGTGTATGTCCGTCTCTATAGAGTCATCAATACATTCTTAACCTTTAATAAACAAACACTGTTGAGAACATACTGCAAATTCAAACGTAATCTTTAGAAGTATTCATATCTTATAGATGTTCACCTCTACTGCGATTTCCCTCAGGTGGTCATATCAACACACTAGCCTAGTAAAATCAATACAAAAATAGTAGCTAGCAGCTGAATAACGACGGCCCGTCCATGGTAGGTTCATCTATGCGTCGAACTGTAATTTGACGCTGATTCTCTATGAAAATTATCAATTAACAGGTGAATTTTATCCCCATCATAGTAAATGTATAATTTGGTAGGAAATGAACTAGCCGAATATAACAGTACTGGTGAATAACAACGGATCATTCACGGAACGGCTCATACACGCGTCTGCTGCGTGTACAATCAGTCAGCACGGATGGTTCACGCAGAACGGACCGTACACGTGATACCGGTGTCACGTGTACGGTCCGTTCTGCGTGAACCATCCGTCCTGACCGATTGTACATGCAGCAGACGCGTGTATGAACCGTTCCTTGAATGATTTGTTGTTATTCACCAGTACTGTTTTATTCGGCTAGTTCATTCCCTACCAAATTATACATTTACTATGATGGGGATAAAGTTCATGTGTTAATTGATAATTTTGATAGAGAATCAGCGTCAAATTACAGCTTGATGCATGGATGAACCTACCATGGACGGGCCGTCGTTATTCAGCTGCTGGCTACCATTTTAGTACTGATTTTACTAGGCTAGTGTGTTGATATGGCCACCTGAGGGAAATCACAGTAGAGGTGAACATCTAAAAGATATGAATACTTCTAAATATTATGTTTGAATTTGCAGTATGTTCTCAACAGCGCATGTTTATTAAAGGCTAAGAATGTATTCATGACTATTGAGACGGACTGTACACGCCGGAAGTCTCTCAGATTTGCCTGCGCTTTGTGCGCATGAGCAGAACGGATTGTTCACGCTCCGAGCGGTACACGCCACACCGGATCGACTGCTTGGAAGGCAACCATGCTAACCGTTACACCATCCACTCCTGTTTACACATATTTTCTCATGCCCAACTCCTACATGAGTGGTTGTCGTATTTATTTCTTCGTTTCAATAAGAATCGTCTTGTAAGACACTTTGAGTGCATTTACACCCTTAAATTAGTCATTTCAGCCGCGTGCACACAGAATTCAAAGGAAAAAATGAAAAGTTAAGTCTGGATTATTCATTGGACAATTCTTTTTCTAAAAATTTACAAAAAGGTTTCATATTGTTTGAGTCAAAGAAAACAAATCTCAGCTAACAATCTCCAAACCATGGATCTCGCGTTTACGAACTAAAAGTTGACTTTGACACAAATGGATGTCTTTGAGGCAGTGCATAATGATGTAGGAGATATTTTTACATTAACTTGAAGTTAAAGGCGATGATATTTAAATATCTAAATAAATAAATAAATAATATATATATATATATATATACATATATATAATGTAAAACTTCAACCTTCGGGTTGTAATATTCCAATAAAGATTATTATTATTATTATAAACTTTTTTAAATAGACAAAACAAAAAATATAGGCCGCTTCACGGGTATCCAATCAATATTGAGCGATATTCATTCAGATCTGTTCATTGGAAAGACTGTTGCTTGATTTCTTTTAAATGCTTACCATGTAAAGCCCCATTAATCTGTTTCGAATTATTATATCTAGGCGTCAAAGTGTTAAGGTAAGCCATCGGGGCGTCTGTATCCGGAAATTAGAGCTTAGACGGATCTTAATCAAACCGTTCTGAACGCGACCCTAGTCGAACGTCAGCGGATTTTTCAACCGACTCCCGCTGTCCGTGCCGCCCGGATAGCTCAGTCGGTAGAGCATCAGACTTTTAGGGATAACTAAGTTATCTGAGGGCCCAGGGTTCGAGTCCCTGTTCGGGCGATTTTTACCTTTTTTCCTTTTATTATATCAGTCGGAATTCCATCGGTATCGATGGAAAATTACAGGCACACTTTGCGCGTTAGAAAAACTCCCCACTCCTCATACTTTCCGTGAAAAGCTTCTAACGTTTTATTATTTGAAACCCCTTAAATAAAGGTTTATCTGAAGCGTATCTATTGTCGTTATCTTCTTTTTAGCCTTGTCTGGTAATCATGACAGTTTGCAGCGTCTGCATTTTTCACGAAATAAGGTTGCGGTAGCAAAACACCACGTCATCTTAAACAGGTATGAAGCGAAAACTACATGAAGTCTATGGTCAGGCTCATAAATTAAAATTTTGAGTTGACGGATGCCAAATAAAAATTGATAAGGAGCTCAGAAGATACAGAAGAGTCCAAAATAAACGTTCAAAATGTGAAATATTAAAATCATCATAATTCTGTGTAAATTATGACGATTGCTACCCCTTATTATGGCACTATTCTGTTCATTGTCTGCCAGGGCGCTGCAGTCATTTTTAAATTGTCAAGATTTGCTATTGCAGCGTCTGTTTTAGTGGATGGAGCTGAATCGATTCTTGTTCAACCATTCTGGATTCAACCCCGAATCGACTGCTCAACAGGCAGTCATGTTAACCGTGACATTTTTGGATGTTATTAAGTTAATGAGAAATAATTCAATTATGTTTTGTTCTCCTCTGGAATTTGTTTTTGCCACAGAATGTGAAAGATTAAAAATATATTGTCACCGATAATTTATAATTTGGTTCCAAACTAATCTATTTGATACGAAATATGTATGAGGTTTGAACACGGGTTGAAATTTGGCAAAATGCTAGGACCGGGAGTCGAACCCGGATCGACTGCTTGGAAGGCAACCATGCTAACCGTTACACCATCCACGCCTGACATAGTTAATGTGACTTAAGCCAATGTCCCACTTTCAACTGGTTGCCATATCTTATTTATTTCAAAGAAAATCATCTTTAAAGATTTTTTTATAGACCTTTATAAAAATTTGTCATTTTCATCTGCGTGTACATAGAATTTAAAAGAAAGATAAAGAAAAGTTAAGTATGATTAATAAATGGGACCATTATTTTTCGTAAAATTTTACAAAACTGGCTTCATATTGTTTGAGTTGAAGAAAACTTACATCCCAGAAAACCACTTTCCCAATCATAGTATAAAATACCAAAATGACAAAATATTACTTAACTTTGCAATAAATGCATATCTTTAAGGCAGTGCATATTGATATTAGAGATAGTTTGGCCATTGCTTGCAATTAAAGTCAATGAAATAAACATTGAGAAAGATAAAAAAAATTTAGATCGTTTCTCTGATATTCGAAACGCAATCTGTATTAAGTCGACATTCATTTCGGTTCATTTGCAAGAATTCACTTCAGTATTAAATATGTAAAATTCCATCAGTCTGTCTCGACCGTATTCTATCTCAAACAAACAGTCTGATATGAGGCAGTAATACTACAACCTTTCGACAACACGACGTATTATCAAGGAAGTCGATTCTCTTGACAAAAGTAGATAGAAAAAATATCAAAAATATGAAAAGAGATAAAACTCCAAGGAATGTTAATTGAGGATAACGTCGCCTAAAATATGAGATTCTATTCTAGCACTAGTGTCATACTATGTAATGTAAAAATGTAGGTAGCAGCAGACGTATGGGACTATTATTGTAAGGCAGAAGTTTGAGATACATAGTTGCAACGCTGTAGCTGTTGATGGTGGCGGTGTTGTCACTATGTTGTATACGCCGTCGTCCCCTTTGTAGTCTACTCCGCCAGCTAAAACGAGGTGAAGTATAAGGTTAATTGCAATTGTTTAGATATGTATCAGGTTGTATAGTAAATCATATATGTCGATCTATGAAATTTGAATAAGTAATGTTTTGCTCAATTCATTAAGTCATATTATGAGTATGGGCGCGTGTCTGCGTGTACGCGTGTACGTGCGCCAGGAAGAGAGGGTATAGAAAAATAGTTGAAAGGTGGTTTGGGTTGAATATTCTGGAATCGTACCTGGACAAATGTTACACATATTAGGGCAATATTCTGCGACATTTGCAAAGTTCCTGCAATCTGTTTTGGTAAATGGTCCGCCGGTGGTGGCGCATGCGTAAGTATTATCTCTGCTCTTGCTACAGTTAACTAAGACATAAAATGAATTTTAAAAAATCAACTATGAATCAACTTTGGCATCACTATAAAAAATTAAATCTTGAGTGTCTCTTAAAAGACACAGACTGTACTTTAGAAAATAAGTTCGGATGTGTTATGTATACATGTAATATAGCCTTAAGAGATTCTTTTTTTTTTTCATCCAAAAGAGAACGGGGCAAAAGATATTAAAATAACTGTATGAGCAGAAATTTTCAACTGCTCTTTGCTGCAGTCTTCCTCGGTCCTATTATTTGATCACTAAGTTTGACCACTCTGCACATACACGTATTTTAACATCTTATGCCTCGTTCTCTTTTGGGTGAAAAAAAAAATCTCTTAAGACTATATAAAACAGACTGTACTCCTTAAATACAGTGTATGTGTCTTTCTGAAAATGCTACGTTATATCTCTCAGAAGTTTTCTTTAAGCTTAAAAGGCAATATTCAATTTTCTACTTTGATCTAAAATTTTGAAAGTCATTTTTACTTTTACAACCAAAAACATTTACTGCAGTTCTTTCAGATTTTTAAAATCAAAATTCATACTCACGGTCGCAGAGGTCGCCAAAGAATCCCATGGCTGTAGTGGGACACGAACATTTACATGTGTTAAGGTCCAACGTCCCTCCGTTATGACATACTTTTCCCAAGCAATCTAAATGTTGAAAATATTTGTCATTATTTCATTTAAATTAAGATGATTGTTAATGTCACCCTTCTGTTCATTGTCCCCCAACATGATGTAATTATTTAATTGTTAAAGTAAGCTATCAAAGCTCTATGTTCATGAATGAGGGATGAAATGCATTTGTTGAGACCGTTCTGAATGCGACCCTAGTTGAGCGTAAGCGGATTTTTCAACCGACACCAATCGTCAGCGGCGCCCGGATAGCTCAGTCGGTAGAGCATCAGACTTTTAGGGATAACCAAGTTATCTGAGGGTCCAGGGTTCGAGTCCCTGTTTGGGCGGTTTTCACCTTTTTCCCTTTTGTTATATCAGTCAGTAATTCTATCGGTATCGAGGGGAAAATTATCAGAAAATTATCCCACTGTCATATACTTGCCCTGAAAAGCTTCTTTGTTTTGGGCGATTCACACCTTTTTATCCTTTTTGTTAAATCGGTCAGTTTCGGAACACAGGTTAGTTCAGGTGACATTCGTCCCATTTTCTAACCCCAATACCACAACTAACCCTTACCTTTACTAATCATATGGGAGCCCGCAGACTTCCATTTCAAGGACTACCATTCCTGTCACACCCGCATCGAACGCAATGAGGTTACTTAAGTCAAGGTATGTGTCACTTCCGTTATTTTTTTATTTTCGTATGAGTATTGAAAAAAATTGATAAAGAACTCAAAAGGACACGGTACGGTAATGACTCGGTCTTTTTAATGGGCAAAAATGATCAGACTATATTTTATAATTTTAAAACAGAATTTGTGGTGCCTTTACTGCATATAACAGAACTATGGGCTGCTTTTTAATATAGTGGAAAGTATGTCTTCAGAAATAATCTCTGTAAAATTCACAATTTTCCCAATTGAAAAATACGAGTAATTACCGTATATGCAAAAGTGTGGACATATTATAATCGTGTGTTAATTTGGACAGTAAATTCGACCGCGCTGAGGGAAACTTTTTAGAGCTTAGAAGTATCTTTCTCTCGAATTAGGAAATGTTGGTAATTTGCTTTATACGTAATCGAGAATTGAACATCTCCATTTCTGTATTCTTAAAAGATTGATATAAAAGGCTATAATAATAAACGTGTGAATTATAAGAAATGAGTCAGAAAGATTCAAAACAGAAAAAAAACTCACCACACAGCCCGTTTTCACACTTATCTGGACACGCTTCACACCTGTCGTTTCCCTCTCTATACGGTTTGTACCTGGCGTTGGGATCAGAGGGTGTTCCTATATTTCCTCTGGAAATATAAAAGTCAGAAATTAAAACGTGATTTCACAGTACTTTCCACATTTGTAGCTGTTACACAATTGACTGAAGGTGCTTTTATACTGGCAATGTAGTAGTTAAAAATAAAAACGTGCTTTCATACCACGCTCCTTCTAGAGGTTCCTCTAGCTGTTACATAATCAGTTGACGGTATTTTAACAGATTCTGTAGCTGCTAAAACAGCTAGAAGGCTTATGAAAATGAATACTTTCATAGTCATACACTTGAAATATTGACATATGCCTTTTATTATTCATACATATTGCACAGAACAAACTGAATTTCATCCCTTTTTTATATTCATACACTTGATCAATTTATTATTGTCATAGAAACTATTCTCCAATATTTCTTATTTCCATTGTAAGTAACTAATATTGGCATTAGAAATAGTTTGGCTTATATATAATATGAAGGAAGTGGAAATATGCTATTTCCCGACAATTTCTTGTGATAATTTGGTGGTAATCTCATCCCTTTCCTGGCAGCTAACGTTTTATTAATGGGTGCAAATGATCGTCATTTGTAGGAACTAACACATCGATATAATTGTGATAAAAATGGCTTAAATCAATACGTCGTCAATCTTTTTGCCAGATTTAGCTTCGACAAAGATGTCACACGAAAATATGTGATTTTAATTTTTAAAAAAGTCTATTCCACGATTGACTGTAATGCCATTGAGGTGCACCAATCGGTAAACCCCGCAATAAGACAAACATATAGTACGGGTATCTACATAAAAGTTAGTGGCACTCGATCCTCTTACCATACAATATATGGTATGTGTACGTGTGGAATAAAAACTATTGCGAGGACCGGGAGTCGAACGCTAGCTATCCACTGCTATTTCAATCATTTAACTGTCCCCGCTTAATATGATATTCTTCTGTTCTAACCTGAATAAATTTGGTTTTTGTCTACATTATTTCAATACAGAAGCACATCACTATTTGATTGCATAGCCTTCTTATTATTTGGTCTTCATTTATTAATCTATTGAGTCATTATTCTGGGAAGGTGTTAAAAATTTTATTTCCGTTGTTTGAACAGGTTAAATTTTGGCAAAGTGCGAGGACCGGGAGTCGAACCCGGATCGACTGCTTGGAAGGCAACCATGCTAACCGTTACACCATCCACGCCTGACGCTACCTAATGTTCATACAGGTTTAATTGGTAATAATATTTTGCTTATTTGTCTACTCTTCCTAACTAAATGAAATTGTTTATTGTCAATTATTGCTGAATGTTTTGGATTCGAATACGCTGCTCATCGCTTATTATGGATTCTTCTACCCTCTACCAGGGTGGCAGATATAGGCAAATTCTCTAAAAGCCAGAGAATCAAATGACTGTCTATTTAAAGACATATCTGTGAATATCTTATCAAAAATCAATCTGTCGCCCTAGAAGAGGGTAGAATTCTTCTGTGGTTTACTGCAACGACCGGGAGTCAAAACCGGATTAACTGATGGGAAGACAGCCATACTAACCCTTACACGTCAATAATACTGCGTTCTTTTGGTCAAAGTCTCATATGAAATACTCATTCCAAACGATACGAATGTCGTGAACTGTGCTTTCAAATCAATGACAAATAGGATAAAGAATGTAATTTATTACATGTACTTCATGTACAGATCTTCACTTCTGCGTGCAACGAACATCAAATCGATAGCTTTTGCACATTTCCTTGATTGGATGCGACAGCGCAATGTTTCAAGTGAAACCTTGAATAGGAGCTTTCGTCTTCTTGATCGCTATTTTCTTTTCTGTCTCTCAAGCATATTACTTTTAATTTTGGCGTGATGTCAGAATTGTCATAAATGAGGGAAAATATAAGTTAAAAGATAAGAAAAAACTTCAAAGTTTGTTACGTCATTAAGCTACTACTTTGAGACTCCGGAGTAGCGTGCTAAAAGTTATGAAAAGGTTGACAGAAACAACTGAACCAAAACTTTTAGACGTTTGTGTATTTACAGTGTATTTTGTATCAAAAATAAGCGCAGATTGGCACCACGTGACACCGGTGACAACTCAACATCAGTTAATACCCATTTACACAAGGTGCTCTTAAAAATACTACTGCCAATTTTCATGGAAGTGAAGTTTTACTTACACTTGGGCATAATCACAAACAAACGTCCTTGTGACGCCGCACATTGCAAAACCGCATCCGATCTTTGCCGACGTCGCCCATGCCATCTGAAACAAATACGGTGAACATGTATTAAAATAGGTGTAGTGTTTGATGGTTTAGCAAATATTTTTCAATTATCCCTATTTTAAGCAGGACATATGACCATATGGTTTGACAAACATATAGCAAAACGTCCAGCGGGTGTCATATAAAATCAAAAGCACAAAATACTCTGGAGTTTAAGTCAAATTAGACATATTATATGAACATCAGTAAAACTGCGAAATTATGCCCAAGTGGACGAACCAAAAATAGTTTTTACCCACCAGCAACACGTATTTTTAATATGCAAATCGATTTTATTTCATTTTATTGAATCTTATCGAGAGATCATATTAATTTTCATTTTATACTTTTACTGTATAAACATGACAATAAATGAATTAATATTATTATAATTATCATTATTATTAATGAGTATAATCCATTTTGGGTGGTTATACCTGGGTGTAATGACCGATGGCCTTTCCATTAATAGAACCAAATCCGTATTTGAAGTCCTTCAACTCGCCCCACCACGCTTTTAGCACCCCACTCCAAGACGTGTAACCCCACGCAACGTTCTGGCCCAGGCGGTTGAATCTACCTGAAAGACATGGAAAACATAATTATGGCATTTTGGTACCCACTACTAGGGCCGCAATTATTATTATGTGGACATTTTTGCCGAGTACAGAAAATAACCGTGAATTTATCCAGGGACATATTTGTGAATATTTAGTGAAAAATCAATCTGTGGCCCTGTTAGAGGGTGGTATTTTGGTACTCTCTGCCAGGGACACAGATTGATTTTTTCACTAGACATTCGCAGACATATCTCTAGCTTATTCATGACACGATTCTCTGCTCTAGCGCTGATGAAAAATGCAAATATTTAATAGGGTAGAGTATAGTATTTTGATACCTGGAAATTTATATAACCTATGTTCCTCTCTCCCCCAACCCCCCCCCCCCACCACAAAAATTGAATGTTTTAAGTTGGTTTCAACTCTTTAGACAGAAAGTTCAGACAACTATAAAGCAATAGACGTAGGCCCGATAAAAATATCTCAAAGTTAATCCCCAAGTTCGGTTTCCAGGCGTTATTACGTTTTAGTTCCTACCTGGAATGCTCCTTAGAACGCCGTCCTCATGTGGGTTACTGTATGTGGGGCATGTGTCGGCCCACCTCTGTGCTAGCAACGCCACCTCATCATCCCAGTACTAGATGATAAAACAATAGGTGATATATATATATATATATATATATATATATATATATATATATATATATATATATATATATTAGTGCTCGTTAACTTAACGTTGTACTTGTTAATATGAGGTGGGGCTCGTTAATATTGGTGTTGGCGCTCGGGAATCTGAGGCTCGTGCTAGGAAACGCCTAATCCGATTATTAGGCCTGAAGATGTTTAATCCACCTACGTCAGAGTGATACTTCAAGATTCAAAATCTATATCATGCATGTTAATTTGGGTCTTAGTCATTATAATACGTACTTATACCAAAAATATTTATATACCACTTTTAAATTTCACTGCTCAGACTAAACGTACCATTTTTTGCATGTTTGCTGCGAGGTATCGAGTTTTACTGCGAAACTCGTTGTGTAGGTTCACTATCTCTCTCTTTTCTGAATAGGACACACCTGTAAGTGAAGACAATAAATCATGATCAAAATCAATACTGTGATAAAAAAAGTAAGAAGTATGGATTTCCCAATAATTGTATGTCTTCTTGCCCCTAGTTTCATATTCAAAGCGTGCCAAATTCTCAGTGCATTCTACATGCAGGCAAAATATCCGCTTACTGTATTTTTAAATAAGTAAATATTAAAATACCGCAAATATCGCACATGTGCCTTAATGATATCGAGATTTGAAAACTTGCTCGCATTGAGTCGGCGTCTGGAGCTCGGGTAATAAGTTTGTGTTTGTCCCCAAGAGTATATTTTATACTATAATATTTCTGAATGTCACTTGCTGACACAAGTGGTAGTAAAATTGGATGGAGTAAAACAACAAAAACTGTGAACCTCAAAGGAAAAACAGTATAGGGTGAAAATAGGTCATATGGAACGTATATAGGTGATTGCAGGATTTCGGCGATTGTAAGCGTCCTCCTTACACCTCCATCATTCCCTAAAACCGTACGGCGTTCTTTCTGCGTCCTTTGTGTGACCATTGATGTGGTCATAGAAAGGAGGCACAAGCATCACTTTGGTTGCAGAATGAATGCTCAATGATCGGTCAGTTGTCGGCACGTAAAGTAGCCTTTTTTTTTTACTCTCAAACGGTGCCGTACTACGGTACGCAGAGAGGACGCCGTCCAGTGTAAAAGGAGCTAAATTATTCATCTGTTTGTGATACTATTAAGCGTAAACTGAGTCTTTGCATAATGTTTGAAAAGAAATCATGACCTACCTGAAATCGCCAGGTGGACGTCCTGAGAGGGTTCCAAGCAAGCCGTGTGTCCGGGAAAGACCTTGAATTTGTCGTGGCATGTCTAAAATGGTTAAAAGGTTTTGATTTTGTTTTTAAATTAAAATGTTAGTACACACACACACACACAGAGAGAGAGAGAGAGAGAGAGAGAGAGGAGTAGGGGAAACATATGATGAGTGCTCACTTTATTGAAATATTATATGAATATCGTTTAATGTGAAATTACATTACAAGAATAACATAGAACTCTGCATGTGACATATGCTTACAGGAAATTGTGTTCAGATAAAACTCGACAAAATCAATATCTAAAAAAACTGCCCTTTGAACAGTTGTTAAGCAAAACTCATAACAAATAGATAATCAAATAAACTACTGACTCGTGCCTGATGAATGTAGACGAAATGCATGGCTGCCTGACTTTCTTCAGTCTACACCTCACGTCTGTTGCCCTTATACTTTATCTATATTTCTCCCTTATTCAAATACTTCCTCGTTATATAAAAATTAGACCTAGATCACCTTTTAGCGGAAACAGGCCTGAGTGCAATTTAAAAGGGGGTCTTTTCAACAACAAATCCTTCACAGTTGGGAGTCTTTAACAGGTAGGCTGATATATGATGACCCCGCCTTTTATTGCGAGACACGAGTTCATGCATTTAAGTGAAGCCCTCCAGTGCAATACGACGGGAAATAAGGCAATAAAAGACGTCAAGGAGAAAATTTTCAGTGGCGATATCTAAATATATTGGGGCTATTACCCTTTATAGTGTCTTTGTATATCGGATAAGGACCACATATACATATATCTAGACTCAGAACAACTTGTACAACGGTCAGACATCGTAAATTATAATATTATCTTGAGAAGAACACAGTGTTTGGCCTCACCTGACTTTCTGCTTTGACCGATGTGACAAGGATTGTCCATAGAACGCTATAGCCCAGTGACCGGTGGCTTTGCCCCGTCATCTTCGTATACAGGGTGTATAGTATCACACACTCTATGGCTGAGGCAAAGTACTGGTGCTTGATTGATCAGACTCGGTCGTCGAAGGGGTGCTGATTTTTGTAATGGTTACTCTGAAAATACTGGATTGTTAATGAATATAGAGTTATACACCGGGGAATTTTAAGGTCCGTTGAGAGACAGACTTAATCCTTAAATAGGTTCACATGAAAAAAAAAAACTTTTAGCTGTGACTGAGTCATCCCTTATCTATGATAAAGTTCAACTCATGACTACTAATCATACTACTGTATGTTCATATTCTTTTAATATTTTGTTTGTGTTTAATCAGTGTAATAACCCAGTCCATCAGCGATTTAAATTTTTACAAGAACGTAAGATTGTCAGTAATAGAAAATACTGGTATATCAGTACCGTTACAAGTTGGGCTATTCATTTCCAATGCATATTTTAATAAACATTCAAAAAACATTCAAAATTTAAAGAACGCCATATTATTATCAAACACAGAAAATATTTCGACAGATAAATCGCAAGACATATTTCCCGTACAACACATGATAATAACAGCATAAAATCCCCCTTGTGAGATCTTTATTTACAGAATTACATTAAATTACTCGTCTCAGAAAAAAATATTTATCCAGATTTGCCACTTAAGGTATGTATAGTACAATATATGGTTATAGCTTAACTGAGAAATCCCCAGTCTGACAAATCCTACAAATAGGTTTCCAAATACCAGGCTGAGCGATACAATCACACACAGAACAACGGATCGATAACCAACGACTGACAACAATATATGGGATATGCCAGATGTTCACTTGAGCGCCCTTGGTGGGTAGTACCTTCAATGCAGCAATAACATTAACGGGATGTACTATTGTGCGGCGCATCGCACTAAGTCCATTTAGAATAATACATCGACATATCTTGCATATCACTAAACTGGGGTTTTAGTCATGTTTAGTGGGCCTATATTTGTTGGGAAAATCGATGGGGTTTATTTGACCTTTGTCCCCCTATGGGGAAATCTCATGTTAGTAATTTGTCTAAATGTGCTTCGACAATTTTACAATATATGATGCAATGCGTGCCTGGTATTTATATTATATATTCTGTTGTTATTATCAGTCTCGAATGAGGTGTTACATTGTGTGTTTATATGGCCTCGCAAGATTCCCGTGTCTCATATGTAAACAGACTTCCAGTGACACAAAGTAGCCTACCCTGGCCTCAGCGAATATTCGTTGTTTTCCCATTCATCGACAATACCCATATCCTTCGTTATCACAAGAAAGAAGATATCCATTGTCCACTAGTTGCGATGCATTATCGGAGACTTAAAACCCGCATCCGTACACTTTCTTTCCTCCATCACAGGTTATGTGTAGAAACAAAGTGAGCATGCTGTGATAATGTTTATGACAGCATTACAATCAAAATTCCTGGTTTCAGTTTTATTGCTGGTTGTCAGAGAACCCATAAACACATTGAAGAGATACAGCCATCTCCCGAATGTTAAATTTTGATACAAAGCTTGTCTGGATTCGTGGCGTGCCCCACCCCCATGCACCCCCCTCCCTCTAGCATACTAGAGGATATCACTGAGTTAATACTGGATATAGAGTACATTTTTGTACAATATATCATGCTGTTTTGTCCCATATCACACTTGTAAACGTGTACTTGTACTTCATCGGCAAGACACGGAAGACGCTATCTTTACCGTTCTGGTGGCTTACGGAAATGAAAGTAGCTGGCGTTTATAAATGGTGTCTATCGTTTTATGTGTTAGTACACGTACTTAGTGACTATCTCTCTAATTCGTACCCGCTTACCTGTTTACCTGTGTGTGTTGTGACACTCCAATGTCTACTGCTACAATATTTTGAATTCCACAAAGTTGACTGATCAGTCTATGGCCGGCAGATATATATATATGAATCATCCGTCATGTTTAGAAAGTTGAAATCCCCCCATCTGATATCACGACATTGAAGGTCCTATATTTGTGTGCGGTTTTTACCTGGAAGCAACCGACCTGCCTCTTGTCTCGTCGTTTGTGACTAAGACTGCGTGCCACACGCGCCCTGTGTCACACGTTAATGTCACGGTGCTTAATGCCGTGTGTCCGTGAAACATCTGACCACACACTCGCGCGTTTCTGTCTCTTTTATGGCTGTCACTACTTAACTATCAGCCTGAGACGCGACCTCCGTCGTTGGCTACTTTATTAATCAACGCGAGACGCTAGATAAGATGCGTGTTAAACGTCTGAGAGACACAGGTCACAAGGCCTGCAAGGCGATCTCCGGTATTATATTATATCGGAGGTTTATTACAAGGTGTAAAAACAAGCGTCTTTTGACTGCACGTTCACTGTTCTAGTTTGACAGGTAGCTGCAATGTGGTGGCTCCTTAAAGTACAGAAACAGATAGTCGCTGTCGTTTTAAATGTGTGGCACGCTGCTGTTTGTTGTACAATGTATGTAGGTTGACGCTTTCTGCTGGTACGACGCTCTTCACCGGCCAACTAGTGTCACCGAAGAAGGGAATATACGCCAGAGTCCTTCACTGGATCAACGCCCCTCACTTTGAACTTTGGTGACTATAAATAAGCCTACCTGAGCGTATTTGAAATGGAATGACGATTTAGGTCAAGTAAAGAATATAAAGCGAACAAATGTATTGTGCACGCTCTGACAGACATCAAGGCCTTTGTGGCGTAGGTGGCTGTTAACTTAACGTATTTTGTCAAAGCGCATATAGCGGAATTAAAGGCAGACTACTGGTTAAAAAGGCAGGCCCATAGCCAGGGGGGTGGGGGGTTCGGGGGGTTCGAAAGAACCGCCCCTTTTAGTGGGAAAAGGTCCACTCTGGGTAAAATTTGATCTAGGTTCATGAAGTTTTTATGGGAAAAGGTCCACTTTTTCAGAAAAAGACCCCCCCCTTTTGAAATTGCCGGCTACAGGCCTGAAAAGGTATAACGCTATAAAGGTACATGTATAACGTTCCTTTTCTTTCTGAATAATCTGAATATATAAGGTCTTTTAGCGAGGCGCAGATATTAAGACCAAGGAAGTACAGGGCTTCCTTGATTAGATTTAATACCACATGAACCCAGAAGTGAAAAAAAAAAAACTCCTCATACGGGCTCACTTTGAGCCCACAAAATCATTTTCAGATGACGTTCTATAACTGTTACATGTACATGTATTAGTACATGTGGTACATGTATTAGTAAATTGCAGCACTAGATGCGAAGCAACTGCAAAACATACAGAATTGTCACCGCTTTTTGTTTAATATTATTTAAAATATAATCAATAAATGGATATTGGGAGGGCGGAGCGGCTGAAAGCAGCCACTCTACTTAATTTGCGTCTATTTGCGTTACGGGCCCGTACACTAATATGCTTGAACAATATGTACAAATAGGCCTACATATAATACATGTACAGGTACATCTACTCTAAGCCCACACACCCCACCCCCCACCCACTATACAATGAGATAAGAAATCCACATTGTAGGCCCTAACCTGCAGATATTTATGATGGCATATGACAGTTTACGCACCTTTTTCTGTCTGATAATTTCTCTTAGCTGCGGCATACATGTACCTGTGAAAGCCTTAGGGGGTTACACCCCAGTTTGCTGTAGGCCTAAGCCTGTTGTTAAAATGTTATCGGGGTGAAGAGTGTATAAGAGATATTCATATTATATAGGGGGAAATGACACTATCGTCAACAGTATTTAAAACGAAATAACACCTAGCCCGAGAATAGGAAAAAATCGACGCGAAAATACCTATTTATAGTAAGGTGTAGTACGTCATACAGCTTTCCAGGTCACATGACCATGTCACATGATTCTCTGACCCGTAAACAAAATGGCAGGTAACAGGTTACCAGTTGAGGTAAGTTTCACAGGTCCGAAAACGCATTTTAAGCCATTGTCATCTTCGCGATTGTGTTTTATTCTGGAGAAGATGTTTCCATGTGTTAATAAGACCACAAAAATAAACTTCAGGAAGTATGAGAAGATGTGGTGCGTTGAAAATGTGATGTCTCGAGCTGTCAAAATATTTCTATCCCGAGTCACAAGACGCTTACACAACTGTGATGCACGTTGCAATGTACCAGTTTGGTCGCAATTTTGGCTTATTGATTTATAAAAAACACCCAATTATTTTTTACATCATTGTTGCTCTTTGAGATTTACCAGTAGCATACTGCCACCGGAATATAAATATATATATATATATATATATATATATATATATTCAAACAGTATATATATATATATTTACTTTTTGAAAATATACTGGTAAATACGTTTTTAAAAATATTTAAAAATATCTTTATTATTTTCGACAGGTTATCACTCATATCATGAGGTTCCTAAGTGTCTCAGACCGTAAAGAAGCCTGCTTAGTGAACAAGATCTGGTATGAGGCCTACTCCGACCCTGTAATACAGAGAGATATTGTAGTAACATTCCACTCCCACAGCACATACTGTAAGGAACCTTTGTCAGGTCTGCGGAGACGTCAGACCCCAAATTTAGTCCTCAACGAGATAGATGACTCTAATAAATCCAAGGACATGATCCTTATGTCATGCCAGTATCTTAGTGAGAACTTGCAGAGCTTGTCACTAAAAGGCTGTGAGGTGAGTGTCGGGACTTTCATGACTTTCATCAACCAGTGCTGCACCCTGGTGAGCTTAGATCTCAGTTGCTGCAATAACTTGTTCATGACAGGCACCCTGCTCCAGAATGCGGAAGAAAGGGAGAAACTGCAGAAAGTTTTAGAAAATGTGCGATATTTGAACTTGAGCGGGATACGCTTCCTCTCTGATGTTACCTTCAACAGAATGGTAGAGGTGTGCTGCAACATCGAGTCCCTCTCCCTGGCATCTTCGCGCATCACATTCAACTCAGACCCTTACAAGAGAAACACCGCACATGGCCCCAGTGCATCCTTGCTCACTTTTGAAAACATTATGAAATTCATCGAGGACAACAGCAATAAGATCAATGCTCTAGACTTCAGCCGCACCTCCATCAATGACGAGGCACTCCTAACAGTGGCCAGCACAAAGGGTCTTAAACTTCAGAGACTTGTCCTCCACACTTGCAGAGAGCTGGGATCCGAAGGAGTCGTGGATCTCTGTAAGACACAAAAAGACTTGGAACACTTGGACTTGGCTGAGTGCTTTGAAGTGGGAAACCAGGGGGCTGGTGCCATCATGAGGAACCTATCGCTGTTAAAATTCCTCAGGCTTGAGAAGTGCAGGTATGTCACTGACGAGGCCGTGAAAGGGTTACACCAGTTACATAACCTCGTCCACCTCGACCTTTCTGCTTGCCATCAGGTCACCTCCAAGGGGTTAATCCGAGGGATCTGTGAGAAACCCCTCACCCTCCTCACCCACCTCAACCTGAACTGCTGCAGTTACGTCAATGACAGTTTTGTGTTGGAGGCGTGCAGGGCTCTCCCTCAGCTCGTCCACCTGGATCTGGGCTCCTGTTTCCC
>NW_019773625.1:48348-96349 GCF_001039355.2 Lingula anatina | reverse complement strand
GTCCCACCTGTCACCCCTTAAATAGAATGGACTGGGCCTACCTGTCACCCCTCAAATAGAATGAACTCGCCCTACCTGATACCCCAAAAACGCGCAGTCATTCCAGTAGCATTTATTTTCATCTACAAGCAAAGACAAATTTAAGATACATTTTTTTATTATATGACATCTTTAATGACAGAGAATTATGATGAAACAATGTAAATATTCACTGGAGGATTCATGTAAAAGATGAGAAAATAGAACAGTCCTTGAACAGGACTGGATTCATTGGACAAATAATAGGCCGAGAGGTGATATTAACCTTTTGAATTTGAACGGAAATAATACATATGAAAATTGGCAGCTACAGAATTTACTCATTAATATTTCGTGTCATTATGGTGAAACTGCTTTGTGTTAATTTCAAATTTTTCATTTACAAATTTTAAAACCAATTTTAGATTTAATCTGAAGAAACAAAAAATGCATTTCAAAGTATCGGTTCTAATAATCCAGTACATATCAGTTTTACTTTAATTCTAAGTATTTTAGATTAAATCAAAAACAACCCCCCCAAAAGCATATTTATTTTCATAAATGTCATTCAAAGATGTCTAATATAAACAATAACAATTGACTTGTATATTGCAAATTATATTGATATGATAAGGAAGCTGATTGACTAAATAAACAATCTTATCCGACATTGTAAAAATTGCGTTTTTACTCTCAAGTTTGACAGTTGTGATTTGCAAAAACTCAGATCATGGCACTTTAAACAAGTTAATATTTGCACTATTGCATAATGAGATGAATTTGGAGAGCAGCCGGATGGGTTTTAAATAAAATCATATGTATATGTATACATCCGAGGATGTCCCAAGGAATAATCTTTTTAAAATCATGATCGCTCCCTAGGGTATAATTTGAAAACAAAAAAAAATTGATTCATGAGTTTAATTAAAAAAGTAGTACAACATTTTAACATGTTACAATCTAATATGCAGGCCTAAAATGTTCAGAAAATCATAGAGAAAGCATGTACAATTTTCAACACGTGTCATGTGCGATGCTTATAATGTGGGCGCATAATATATATATTTTAAAGTTTTGAAAATCACAAAGAGAGGATCTACAGTTTTGAACATAAAGCATGTGCAGTGCAAATGGATCTGGATCTGCGGCAGGTTTTAAAACTCGACCCGGAGACGAGGGAAGCTTTGTTAGAAGGAAGTGCACTCTGCAGGATCTCGGTAAAGGCGTTGGCAGTTCTGAAATATCAAAATAAAAATTAAATATAAATAACGATATTGAAATCACGTTATTCCATATTTTAAAGCAATAGAATTTGAATGAAGTTTAGATTAACTGAAAATGAAGACTTGTGCCCATGCTGAAAAAAATCACACTGAGGCTAACTGAACAACAAATTTGAAAAATCGAGAAAAAAGGGTTTGTTTTCAAGATCCAAATTTTTTCGATATTTCACTATGAGAAGAATGACAAGAAATAAATGCTACCAATACAAGTGGAAAGCGCGCCCAATGCAAAGACAAAGAATTAAGTCAAAGGTTTAGAGCCTAGAAGGCTAATGATCTGATACATATTTCAGTTTTCTCATGAACAGCAATTTTTGGGTAAATGGTATAACAGCCTGAATCTATTATTTGTAAAATGAACTATGGGGTCACTATAAAATCATGGAAATTATCCTTTGGATATCAAGAATTTTCATGTCGTCGTGAAAACTTAAATAGTTCTCTCTCGATTACGTTTCAATTGCAAAAATGAAAATCTTTTCTATATAAAACGAACTGAAATGTTATACTGATCAGTTTCTGGCAGCATCTAAGGGTGGTCATCAAGTACATGTACATTGTACTATGGAAGTGTTTGAAATACAAAATGTGTTCAGGCTAAGATCTAATAAACAGATTATTATTAGATCTTAGGTTCAGGTGACCCAATTACGTATATTGACTGACATTGAATTGACAGCATTTGGGCACCAAAAAGCAAACTATCTAATAAACTTTCTTCATATTATTTGTGTCTACTGGCAAGACGTGATTTTCATGATTTTTAGAGATACTACTATGCAACTTTTCTCAAATCGGTTTAACTAACCAGACAATTGCAACCTAGAAGTTTAGAACGCGTATTATACATTAAGATCTTACTACAGGTACCTGGTAGTTTGAAATCGTAAAAACCACGAAGAAATTTTACTCACATGACAAATTTGTTACAATTTTCAAAGCTGGGTGAAATGTCCAGTTCTTCGCCTTCGTCACACATATCAGCGTCCTGTCCTTACGGTGTGCAGCTGCCAAGTGACCAGCCAAGAAGATATACGAGTAGTGAGCACTTCGCCGATCGACCTATTCTTATGCAAATTACAACAGGTTTGGCACATTTTGACTGAGGGGGTGCTGTGGAAATCATTTTCGAAGAATAGCGGATCTACATGGGCCAGCAGACTAATTGATAAAATCAATTTTTTGTGGGCCCTTGACCGATACAGTTAAGTTAGCCAGTGTCTTAAAATCCCTCATAAAGAATGCGACAAAACCTAATACGTGTACATGTACTACAAATATATCCACTCAACACTTACGGAAGATTTTTGGCTTAGACATACATACTTAGTCATATACATTGACTCGAGGTACAGTTGCTGGTATCACTACCATATTTGCAGAGACTTTTTGGACAATCGCTGTAAGATATTGAGTGACAGAGAACCTGCAGAAGGTATGTAAAAAGATTTTATAAGATGCCAGAGCTTTAAGGTACGATCTCCGCAATTTAGGTAGGCCCATTTTTTCTCAAGCATTATTTGAAATTAGGCAGAAAATAAGCTATAGAACAATGTATTAAATTATTAATTTATTAAATATATAAAATCAGATAAACAGATTTTTACTCAAATACATTTACTGTGACAAAATCTGGCATTTAGTAAGGTTGATTGGGAAAGTTGAGAGCCGATTTTCATTGTAGCTACAGTGTATATTCCACTATAGATCTTCAGTAAAGGCTTAGACACTGGTTGGTTATGATTAAGTTGTAACACACGTTCCATTTTAACATTAGAATATTTCAGTGAGAAATAATTTTAGGAGGCTTCTTTTCAAACTACAGCCGTATTTCAATACTAAAAATCATTCTTGACAGTTTGAAGACTGTTTATAGACAGTGAGTGACATGGTTTTCCTCTCGTACTACTTTTCGTCAATTTTTATGCAATTTTAAAAACACATAATTACCATCGATCTTTAGTTATGTGATACTGTTAGTAATGAATTTCACACTCTGGGCAGTAGCTGCTACATGTATGTACACTAATCTTCAAATTCAATTCAAATAAATAACACATAACAGTAACTTTTCTTACATATCTCCATTTGAACCCTTCATGGCATCTTTATTGATTTCTTTTCCACATACAACACATTTCATCCCAGAAATAAAACAGAAAAAAAGTAGAATAAGGTAGAAATATATATATTTAATATATATATATATGTATAAAGTGTAGAAACCCCAAAAGTGTGCATTAGGTATTGCAACTTAAACCCAAAGCAAAAACTTGACACAAGTATAGCAACAATGAAACTTGAGTGAAAACTTTGCAAACCGTCATTGCTACCACTAAATACCCTCAGAACAGTAAGTAACTTTATGAAGGTCGCTCATTCTAAAAAGGCAATTAACCAAAAAAAAAAAAAAAAAAAAAAAACTGACTCGTAGATACCTCAACAACATCATGGTCACTGTGGTGTTAAAACAGAGTGAACACAGCTGGACAAAATAAACAACTTACAAAGAACATCATACATTGATAGCCTTAATGCCTTCGCAACAATTCAACAACTGCACAATAACGAGCTCATCCAATCTACTGAAAAGAGTAAACTAGAGTTCCTGCATCAGGCCTGACACATGATGATGATGATGGGGACGACCAGTAAATCGAACTTGGTGACCTTCAGTATCAAGGTCAATGACCCCAACAAGGTCAATGACCCGACAAGGTTGGTGGCACCATGGCCATTGCTCTCGAACAGGTAAATTACTCCAAAACACTTAAAAAAACATTAAAAGCTTTACAATTTTACAATCACCTATAAACACCAAAAAGTATACCCAAGATCAAATTTGACATCAAAAGGGAAACTTTAAATCCTGAAAACTTTTACACAATAAAAGATGTAGTAAGAACAATCGTCCAGATGGTCCATTCTTTACTATGAATTTTTTATGATAATGATTATAACCTTTAATATCTTCACTTAAGGATTTCTGAGCATTTAATCATTGACAAAATTCTCGTTTTGGCAGATAAGACTACAAACAGCTTACAGTTGTTTTCATGACTCACACACACACAAAAAGGTTTTGATTTACTATCATGCTTATTCTAGTAGTTTGAAAATATTATGCTAAAGAAGGTACTTAAATGGCTTGACAACAGACTTGGAACTTTAAAAGAAATTTTTACTTGTTAATTAAACATTGTGTGATAAAACAACCGATAACATTCTAGTTCATTCAAACAACTACAATTCTGTTACCTTGAGTCTAAAAAAGGAGAAAAAAAAAGCAAGAAAGACACTTTACTATGAGACAGCACAACACACTACACATACCTTACAGTTAACATCTAAATTTCAACTCTGAGTTGCCAAAACAAGACAAGATTGGTGTGAGGTTCTGCTGTTTATCATAATATCACCAGAAAATGTGTTCAACACATAAATACCAAGGAAATCGATAGTCAAAAGTGTAGAAGCAGCAAAAATGGTAAATGGCTTTCCTGCAACTATGTCAAAATGAGTTTTGACTGAATTGGGTTAAAGATTAAAAAAGACCAGGTACACTTAGCCAGAGTATTTATACCCATGCTAAAACAGCAGATAAATGAGGTATTGCATGAAACAAATTAAAGTGCAAATCAAAGTGACTGACCAATTCAATGAAAAATAATTCTTAAAAAATTGGTTAATTGGTGTGAAATAGGTTATGGTAAAACAGTAATCCATTCTACAATAACAAATAAAAAAATAAAAACTTGTCTGGGGTTTCTTTAAAGCAGAAGTGCTTTGAGACAAAGGCGCCCTAACTAAACAACAGTTGCTTAGCAACCTAAATAAAATAAAATAAAATGCACTTGCACATTAACATATTAATACATGTAGGGTATGCTGGAAAATTAAGACTGTGATCTAAATTTAACAACAAAAAATTAAAGTGCTCCTCCAGTAATTGCTCTTGGAAAAAAAATATAATAACAATGTAAATGTATATGACTTTCTAAATAGCACTTAAAGATAACAACTTTTATGACCAAAAGGAAAAAAACATATTTTGGACACATTCAAGCCTCTCAATGTCAAATACATTACCTTAAGTGTTTTACAAAACAGAGAATTATCAACATTTTGAGCCTTGTCCATTTACTCATCTCATATCATATATGTATAATCACGATGCTTTTTACAGTCACAAAACACAGGAGCCATCAACCGAATGCAACCACATACATAATTACAACAGTCAGCTTTCCTCCAATATCAATCACAGTATAACATACGATAGGGGCTAGATCATTTCAAACTGGAACACTGTATTTTCAAAGCAATAAATTCTTCAAATTAGACAATTGAAAAGCAGGCTACCTAATAGTTCTATACTATGCAGTAAAAGCACCAAAATGCTAAAAAAAAAAGTTTATTTTTAATGATTACAAAATTATATGCCTCTGAAAAATTGAAAATTTTTCCAGGTTGAAAGGATCCAGCCATTAACGTACCACCTGGCAATGGAGGTCACTTTTGTATCAATCAAGTTGCATTGTCTAGTACAAGGCCTGTGCATAAATAATGAGGTAACTTCAGTGTCAAGGTCAATACTTGGTGACCTTCACTCATGAATTCAAGTTCAAAACTTGTTGACCTTGACATATTTATTCAAGGTCATGACTCATTGACTAAGGGCTGCATGTAGACCAAACAGCAGAAATCATAACAGAAACACTTATTCAGCTAACAGTTTCTATTAATCTTGTACAAAATGTTAAATTATTTACAATTACCACTTACATTAATACTAAAATCATGTATAATGTCGACCTACACTTCATTGTGGATTTACTGACCTGTATTCTTATGGTCTTGGAGATATAAAAACTTTGATGTTAGTGAAATATATGACATATTCCCAAAGTTCAAAAGCATGTCCCTAAAACTTCATTAAAAAAAGTAGGCCATGCAATGCGAACATGAGCACATCCATCTGGACCTTCACTGCCTTGAATGACCTTGACCTATTTCAATTCCACCCACTTTGATGCTGCTTAAAAGGTCAACTTACAAAGCACTGGCCTATTTCAATGCTATAAACGTTGGCCAATCAGTAAGTCAAATCATCACCTTATCTCTACTAAGTTTCACAACCTGTAACCTTTATAAGGTCCATGTGTATATTTCTATTTACACATATTTCTATTTACATACAGAAGTTGTTTGAAAGTATTAAGTCTTCATACAAAGCTCTCCCCTTGACTACAAACTGGAAGTTTGTTTATGGAAACCGCCCAGGCCTTGGGACGTGGCTCTGTCCCCGATGTAGAGGACATCGTCCCGTCTCCGTTTTGCGCCACTGCCGAAGCAGCGGTCACCTGTTCCTCCCGTGTCCTGGTCGGCAGGCCAAGGGGAGAGGCGCCCCGTCATACCTGACTGACGTGATTCCACATCTCCTTGGAATTGTCACTGCAGTAGTCACTGTCCCCCTTCTCCTCCAGGGAGTGTCTGTGTGCACTCAACTGGATCATGTTATTTGAGGAGTCTCCAACTGCGACCATGGAGTCCTGGTGACACACGAGCCCGTTAGGTACGCTGCCCCTGTCGCTGCATGCCAGTTTCAAACTCTGCATACTCTTGTTGCTGTTACTCAGATGGAAGTTTTCAAGGTTCGAGTGTTCCGAATTGTGAGGAAAGATGAACACCGTCTCCCCCGTTGCATGCCGCACACGATCCCCTCTAACAGCAGGAGAGGAGGGCTCGTTTGGCGAATGTGGTTCAACATCGCCGTTAAACGACAACAGTCTTCCATCGTGTGAGACGGAGCTGCTTTGGCGTAGCATTTGCCGTCTTCGGGCCATGCCACCGAATTTGCTTTTGACTGGAATATTGATATTGAGTGATTTGGACTCCTCCGTTATGACAGCTGACAATGGAGCATCTAAAATTGGTGTTATGAGCGTAGGATTGGCCTCAAGTATGCCAATAATGTCCAAGGTGTCCGGCCTCTTGCTTTGTTCATACTCCCAACAGGCTTTCAGTAATAATTTCCTGTAATAAAGTAAGAAACCAATTACATACTTTTGTTTTGAAGAATGTCAAAATTTGTGTGTAATGTTTCGATAAAACACAATTTGACAATACAATTTCACAATTCACACTTTTATCAAGTGTTTAGACATTTTCCAACTCATTTTTGACAAAAAGGCTTTATTGAAAATTAAAGTAACATTAATAAAGACTAATCAGAGATGATGTCTGATCCCAAAATTGTTCCCCCCCCCCCCCCACACACACACAAATAATTTGCCTACCTTCCCTTTAAATAACAACACCCCATAGAATGAAAGGAAACAAGATACTTTAAGATGATTTAAATACTTTCATAAAAAATAAGGGCTTTTTAGGTGCATTAAAGATAATCAAAATGAATCACATTTGATACATTTATATTACGTGTCATCTAGATGTTTTAATACTACCCAGTAAATTCATGTGGCTTGGGGTTAGTTTATATGGTATGAAAGCACCAACATCAGGTCACACCTTCCTTATTCACGAAATTCAACTTTTGGACACTTAAAATTTACTTACAGTTTGGGGGACGCTTGGTCTGAAAGCTCCAGCGTATTTCCGTTCTTCACAAACTCCAAAACCTGATTATTGGTCAAGCCCTGATATGGAAAGCTGCCAAACGTGACGATCTCGTACAACAAGATGGCAAAACTCCAGATATCAGATTTATATGTGAATTTCCCGTCTGTGAGGCTCTCTGGAGACATCCATCTCACTGGCAGCATACCTAAACAGTGAAAATAAGTTTACTTTTATCATATTATTATAGAGATCACATGATTGTTTATAAATTTAAAAAAAAAAAAAAAAAAATTAAATCAGCTATGAAATTAGAAGTTCTTTTCTTCTGACAGTGAGTAGATGAAATATTAGTGAAGTATCTGGATTGTTCCTCAAGCCATTAATTGAAAAACCTCAATATATATATATATATATATATATATATATATATATATATATATATATATATATATATATATATATATATATATATATAATTTTCCTTTTGGTAATTTTTTATTTAACTTCTGTAAAGTTAATAAAACTGGTGTCATATGAATTTAGCACAAAGACCAACAAACACCATATCTTTTACGGGCTCAGTTTGTTAAACCACAAGTAAAGTTAGTAACCAAGTTTTAATAAGCTTTTGTAAAAAAGAATTAAAATGACACAATTTTGTGAAGTACAGCAAATGGTTCATAAAATCTTCATTGAAATCATACCTTTCTTGTTAAACCTGTAGTAGTCATGGTCAAAGATAGGTCTGGTCATCCCAAAGTCACCTATCTTTACTGTCTTACTCATGTGAACCAAACAGTTCCTACAGGCAAGATCTCTGTAAGAAGATTAAAAAAAAAAAAAAAGATTTTCATAAATAATAAAAGTTCATATTAATTCAAAATAAGTCAAGTAATAAGCACTTAGAGAGGGCAAACCTCCTTCAAAACAGCCCAGTTTTCATTATTAATTAATCAGCGAATGGACTAGGACAAAAATCTTATTAATTCTAAGTTGGAGGATAAGAATATGTAGACATAACAATGTCTATACAGTACTATACATTAAACTATGTATAACAGGGAATAAGAGAGAGGCAACATTACTGACACTTAAAAATCTGGAGAATGACTTCAGTTATTCAAGGATTCTTAAGAGCTAAAACAGAATAAACTGTTTCAAAAAGTTTTTCTTTCTTAGGGCTTGATCAGACCTGCGCTTAGGTTAGGTATTAGATATAACTTGAAATCAAGGAATCTGATGAATTACCAAACATGAATAGAGGTAGGTTGAAAACAATATCTTCTAAAATCGAAGGAATTCCAGGCCTAGGAGTAGCTATACCCCTTCCAGCACCTGGAGAAATAGAAAAAAAAAAAACCTGACCTGTGTACAAAATGCAGGGCGCTCAAGTAATGGAGTCCGTGTGCCACGTCCAGAGCCATGGCGGTCAGCCTGATCGCGGACACATCCTCCGCCTCTGGGGTTGTCTTGCCGACCAGCTGTCGTCTGGCTAAGAGATATGTCTTCAGGTCACCTGAAACATAAAATATTGTTTGAAAAGATATCTCAGACACGAGCCTAGGTTTATCAAAATAAAAAGAAAACCTCTGAACATTTAACATGAGACCAAACACCTAGCCTTTGGGTTTTATATCCTCTGAGGTCATGTAAAAACAAGAAATTCCACGATTCCTCGGAAAAAAAAACTTATGTTTGATATGTGATTTGTTTGAAGTCAATTGCTTCCATCTGACTACATCTCAAATCCTTAATATTTATCTTAAAATCCAACATATTGTACCACTTTATTCAAGATAAATAAGCACAAATAAATCCAGTTTAAACATTTTTTCATAAAAATGGCATTTCACAAATTTTTGAAAATACAATGCAAACTTGAAACAAAGATTTTTTTCACATGATAAATTAAGCACTGTCAGCCCCCCTCCTCTCTCTCTCTCTCTCTGTATTACCATATAACATGAACTCCATGACAGCATAGGCTGGCTCTCCCCTGGTGCAGACACCTAACAGCCTGACAATGTTATCATGGTTGAATCTCTTCATCGTCTCCGCTTCACTTAAGAAATCAAGCTGAAATATAGAGGGCCCTTTATGCCTCACGCTTGTTCTTCTGTTTAGGTTTTATACTACAGATTTTCAGGTGTATTGATTGTTATAAACTTGTTACATATGAGGTGCAGTCAGCTCAAAAATCCCAATGAAAACACCTGAAAACTGTGGCATAAAAAAAAATCTAGTATGTTTTGAAGGTAATACACAGCCATTTTTTTTTTGAGAAACAGTGGAATTTATCACATTTTTTATTGCAATGCACTTATGGATATTGCAAGCGAAACTGCACCATAAATATATTGATTATAATGACTTGATCTCATTCTCGGTGCCCTGGTCAAATAACCTCCCTAATGCCTAACTCACCTTCTCCTCCACTGATGAGCCAATTTTCAGCGTCTTCACTGCCACTGCGACCCAGCTGTCATCTATGAAGGACTCTCCGCCGTACACTGTTCCAAATGCTCCCTCCCCGAGCTTGCGATTCAGCACAACCTTGTCTCTGGGGAGCTCCCACTCATCGAGGGACAACCAATTCAGGGTGTCCGAGAGCAGACCCAGCTCCTCCATCCTCTCCCTGGTACGGCGGAATTTCAGGTCATATCTAAAATGTAAGCACCAACGACTATAAGACAAATTAATTCAAGTGAATTAAATGGACCCTTTTTCTATCAAAATATGTAAGAGAGCCATACACTTGTAATTATTATAGAAGGAAATCTATTTGCAAAACAAAGCTTGCAATATGATAAGAATCTGCATCAAAACACTAAAAAAAAAAAACAAACAAAAAAAAAAACACCAATCTGAAATTCCAACTAGGATCACATCTCACACTCAGTGGTAGCTACCACATCTCGCATTCAAATTCTACATTCTCAACAGATCAAACCAACTAATACCAACATTGCTCACAATAATCTGACACCCAAAAGCATGCCAATAAAGAATATCACAAGACACCATTGCAAATCACAATGTTTAGCTCAACTAACAAATTCTATCACATTCTAAATTCCACAAAAAACACATTCAAACCAGTAGAGTTATCTATCTTTACCTTCTTTTAATGATAGAGAACACCACGATCAGCAGCATGATAAGCAGACCAAACCCTATGATGTTGGCTATCACCAAAGCCACATCGCAGGATACCCCAAGAGCTGCACGGAAATCCTCGATGCTGCACACTGGCTGATTGGAATTTGCTACAATTTAGAAAAAGAGTTGGTATCTATCTTTGGGAAATGAGAAAATAGTATAGGAATTGTTCTGGATGGCTTAAGCATATATATATATAAAAAAAAAAGTAGTGAAGCTTAAAGAAGTAAGTGCCTCAAATGCAGGAGAGAGAGAGAGAGACAGAGACAGAGGGGAAGAAAAGAAACTTAGCCACTCTACTTTCCATTTCAAATTATATATCTTTTATATTTATAAATCATAAATTTATGCATAAAGTTGTCTACAATAATAAATCTTTCTACCTTGGCGACCGTCTGGGATCTTCCCACCAGGCCACAGCCACGTGATATCTTTCTCCTCAAGATCCAGTTGTTTGGGTAAATATCGCCCAATCACACGAGACTTGTTATGAATCAACTGTTTTATGAGCACAATTCCTGACCTATCAGCTTCCTTAAAAAATATCTGCCCTGACACACCTTGGAAGTGGACCTTGCTGATCTCATCGACCAATTTTCTTAAAACGAAAGTGTTAAACATATTTTAGAATTATCAAAAATATAATACGTACTATACTTACTTAATACAATTCAAATTTCTAGAATCTTATGCCAAGTGATAATAAAGATTAAGGCTTAACATTTCCAACATAACAGCAACTTTTACTGCACTTCTGCCACCAATTGTTGAACTGGTTACTTGTAACTCAAACAATTTTGGTTTCAAAAAATCTAGACTTGCCTGACGTCATTACCAAAGCACATAAAGTCTATCCAGGCATAATATCAGTTTCTTTTTCTTTACTTACTTAGCATTTTCCTTATTAGTCAAGTCTCCTAGCACAGCGGGAGATTTGCTCAGTAAACTGTCCAGAGCCTTGCCGTACACCCAGACAGCATCATAGGCATACGTCACGTGGGGGTTATCTTTGTATCTTTTATGCTGGATGAAAATTATAACGACAGAAATCAGTGTTTGCAGTTAAAGGGAGGGGGGGGGACCATCTTTAAATGTTTCATCAAAATTACTCAGAAAAATTTCAAGCAAAACAATAATACAGACAAATTATCTATTTAACACAGATCTACATCATTGGTTTTGGAAAAAGTCGCGACTTTCTAAAATTTAGATGTTAAATTCTCAATCCACTCTTGTCCAATGTAGTCTGGTATAAAACTCAAATAATGAACAGAGTATATATGATGAATGACAAAAAAAAAAGCATTGAAAATGAGGTCCATTTCTTCCACTTCAAATATACCACTGTCTAATGCAGATTTTACATGTGGCTAGCCCTACTTATTGTAAAGACAGTGGAATCTTAGTCAGTAAGAAAACAAATAAATAAATAAATAAAAACAATCAACTAACTTGTCCCAGGTGTCTCTCCAGTTCTTTCTTCCACTTGGCGACTGTCATGTTGCCCACCACCTTCACATCGTCGCGGTCATACATAGCATGGTTGATGGAGATGGAACCATTGACGGCCTCCAACATCTCCTTGGTACTACACACAGTTTTGTCCCTGTCTCTGTAGTAGTCAGTGTCCCACCATTCCTCTCCCAAATATCCCGTCAGGAACCACTGGAACCCCTTGAAAGCAGTCATGTCCTTGAAACGAGGAAGAGAAAAATAAATGAAAAATAGTGAGATTACATGTACAAAGCTATAGGTCTTGTCCAATCTGTTTTAAACATTGTGGGAAAATTCAAAGAGAAAAAGGGGAAAAAAATGCTTGGTTGGATTAGAAAATTTTTCAAGATTTTCAGATGCTATTGTAATGCTAAGAACATAACTTTGTAAAATCTTATTTCTGATATAAGTTTATAATGTTAGTGATGCTGCTGGTGAGGAGGCAATCCTGATGTGACTTGTTTTGTCACTGGAGATAATTATCAGAAATAGCTCTAATCAAAATAATGCCCAAGGCCTTATTCAGAACAGTGGACTAACTAGGCTGAGAGCCAACTTAGACTATGGTTGACCAGTGTCTATTAGCAGATTAGAGTGTAAGCTTTGTGGTGGGTCACCATATTTGACCCACGGACTAGTGAGTCCACTGTTTTGAGTGTGGCCTCAGATCTAATCACATAATACGAAAACTGAGAAAAAAAATCTAAATCATGACTTTAGTTTGAAGTCACATTAACCAATCTAAATGTCAACCTAGATTTAACCTCATGTTATGGAAAGTGAGAAGAAAAAATATCAAAATAATATCTCAAGTCAGCCATCACATCATGATTTAGGTTTAACCTTATACATTAAGTACGCTCCTACCTTTCTATACGCCTCACACATGACATCTTGAGCAATTGTCATTTCGTAGAAAGTGCCAATTATAATTCTGCCATTTTTGGATTTGATCTCGTCCAGCATCTGAAAAATTTGAGTAAAATATATGAATGCACATTCAAGTTCTTAACTATGAAAATATGGATTTTTTTAAAAATCAAATTACTAACATCTTTAAGTGATTTAGTGTTTAATCCAGACTAGGTGGTGAATTATCCCTTTTTCATTTCCCATTTTTCAGTGCATAAACCAGAGCTTGATAACTACACAGTGATTGCATCTGGTGTGATTGCCTTATATTTAATTATTTAAATACTTGCGAGTAATAGACCCAGAATGACACAAGTTTTAAAACTCCCACCTTATTCTTTCTCTTCAACTTCCTCAAATTATTTCTGATCTCACTGCGCTTTGTCAAGATATTCCTGTCATATTCACATCCTGACGACACTTACCATTGGGATATTTCTCTTGCTATGGTCTGCCGGGATTTTCTTTTCATACACTATCTTGATGGGGTTGTCAAGACTCAGATATTCCTCTGCCTTTTCGTAAGTCAGCACAGCAACCTGTTGCCAGTCCAACAGCTTAAATAACTCTGCATATACATTGCTGAAACAAAACAAGCAGCAAAGCTATAAAATGTACAGCATTAAGAGCAAATAATGATGCACAAAACTGGTTACTTTGTTAATTCTGATACAATGCCTGTACAAAAAAAGATCTTCCATATTTTTAAGTTAAAAAAAAAAAAAAAAAAAAAAAAAAACTGATTGTGTGCACAGTAGTTAATTACCCCCTTACAGCTTTTAGTAGGTGCGACAGACGCTTAGGCCAGCTAAGCTGACAGTAATCTAGTGAGATTCCCCACAGGGATAGATCAATCTTTCCCTGTGGGATTGGGGTCTAAGATAACTTGAGCCCCTACCTGTACTCGCTGACTGGTGGTATAGTTCTAAAGAAGTATGGATAATGGAGTCGGTTTCCAAGATGGATGCTGCCTGCACTGAAGCTAATCATCACAGTATCGTAGGTGGTGGTAAGGCGCGCTATGGGGCGCACGATATCTGCACAGTCTGGGCCTGCAATGAGACAGATTATTAGTGTGTGTGTGTGTGTGTGTGTGTGCGCGTATGCATGCACTAGTGCATCTGTGTGTGTATATGTGAGTACATATGTATGTTTGGGTGCATGTATACTTGAGTGCATGTGTATATAAATGAATGTGTGAAAATTTCCTAACTTAAAAATTAATCTATATGTTGACATGACCATTTTAGGTGAAGAACTTAACAAAATTATCCAGAGGGCAATTTTCAAGTTTGATGAAATTTTATAAGTGAAAAAAATTATGTCAGCAGAGAATTGTCTTCTGAAAATATTTTCCAAGACTGACTTAAATTTCAAGTTTTTTCCATATGTAGCCAACTCACCAAGGATTCCTGCTAACTTATAAGTGGAATTGTAGTGCATCTCTATGAAGGCTTTCTGCCCCTCCTTCAGTCCACACTTGGTGTCAATTTTAACCACCTCTAATTTGTAGTTCTTTAGCAATGATGTGTCGTTATTGATTAAATCAGCAGCCATTTTGGAAGCTGAAAAGGGGGAAAAAATTCAGGTATGAGTCATACGCTGTGACTTATGACAAAAAAGGCAATTAAATGATATAGTCACTGGTTGTTCTTTTTATACAGAAGACAAGAAAACATTTTTTTAGTAAATTAAAGAATGTGTCTAAAATTCATGAAGATGCCATTAGAACCAATAATTGATTGAATGTCTCAAAAAAGTGATCTCTCAATAACTAGCAACATTAAATTCTTAAAACAGGGTCATTCTGCAACATCCCCCCTCCCCACATGGCCATTTATCCACCATCAAAACTTCAAAGACTTACGGCATTACAAATTCCTTTCAAAATTGCTAATTATAAGATCAGGCAATTTCCTCTCATCCCTTTTTTTTTTTTTTTTTTTTTTTTTTTTTGCAGAGGATATAAAAATGTCAATTATGTTGATGTAACAGGGGGGAAGGCACCATGGAATCGCCCAGTGATATAATGTGGTACTTGATGAGTACTTAATAGCATTTCACATTGTGGGATATCACTGATCTGTAGAACATACAAGATCTCAGGGTGATGTACAGCTGGTGAACAGGAGAACAATATGTACTTAAATGAACTTATTTCAGCGGAATCTGGAAGCTGCGGTCTAATTACCACACTGTTTGTGTGCTCTGCTCCCTACATCAAAATACACATATGTATACAGAAATAATCAAATTCTACTACAATGACTATTACAGCTTACCTACGTAAACACCTGGCGCAAAATAATGACGGCGTGACAGTGAAAACATGCCCCCCAGATATATCTTGGTTTTGTTTGCCAAATTTTCCGGAATCCATTGCGACCAAATGTGGCTGTTCTTCTTTACCCACTGGCAAGCCACCTCTTGGTAAGCGCCATTAAAATGGACATCTATGTGCTCAAAATCTTGCAATAGTTCCATATACTGCTGCTGAGTGAAAGTCATTTTCTGGATAACATGGAATGCAGGTTCGGCGTCCTTCTCCAGCTTCGGCCACACTACCTTGGAAAGCTGGTTGATCTCAAAATCACAGTCAATGGGATGCTCCAGATATCTGGTACATCGAGGGAATTTGATATTTGTGTAGTTGTTGCTGGCTGTGAGTTCGCTGGGTGTAAAGTGGAAGAATAACGTCGGTTTACCTTTGATCGTTCTCTGGTGTACAAACCGTTCCAGCCTCTTGCCGACCCAGGCAACTTTTACACTCAGGTTTAAATTGTCTATCTGGTTCTTCAGGGTATCCATATCAGAGTCTGAAAAATTAATTTTTTCAAAATTTAATTGCTGCAAACATTTGATTCTTTATAAGTAAAATTTAAGCAGCTTCTTAATACTGGAGAAAATCTCTCCAAAAAATGCAGGATCTACTGTACAAATAGAAAGACCTGATTGCTTATCTTAAACTAGCACATACTGTACATTATCTTTTTAACTCATTTCTTTCAAAAACAATTATCGTATAGTTTAGTATGTCAGATGTAGCAGTTCACTTAAGATCACTGAATATGTAACTTGAGTAAGTAGTTATTGAAACTAACTGAAATCACTGGGGGCTGCTTTTTGTTGTGTTTTAGGACAAGTTTTATGCTGGGGCTATGTGCCTGCCATAGTGATAGGTGGGTGCACTTAATTAGCTGGATCTTCTGATTGTGCTAGTTGAGACAAGTTGTGCAATTGGTTGAGACCGCTTGAGGGCAAGTAAAATGCAGGGCAGATCTTCAAAATGAATCGTAAAACTGCACTGAAGCCACGAGGAACTGAATGCTGTGTGTGTGTGTGTGTGTGTGTGTGTGTGTGTATGTGTGTGTGCACGCGTGCAAGCTTTGATTTGAAAATTTGACACTTTCAGGCATCAAGGCAGGATAAAATGCTGGCAGATGGAAAGGTGCTAGGGAAAAAGGATAGAAATATTTTGATAAACATTGCCACGAAAATCTGCTTTGCAACCATGTACAGTGTTTCTAGATCCAATAAATAAGTAAATAAATAAATAGAATATGGGAAAGGGCAAATCCAAGAAATGCTCTTTTTAATCCTTTGAAAATACAAATAGGACACTGTAGCAATGTTGAAAAAAATATTTGAGACGTGTTTTAGCTTTATTAACACTTAATTAGTACATGTAAAAGAATGCAGTTACTTATAAATGTATTGTCCCACTGATCAGGTTTTTGAGCTTCTCCTTTAAAAAAAGAACAGTATAAAAAGAGTGAAAATGATATAAGACAGACCTGAACCATTATATTTACCCATACGAAAAAGTCCTATAGGATTCTATAGGAAACAGGCCCAATTTCCTATAGGATACTACAGGATCTTATAGGATCCTATAGGACTTTTTCATTAGGGTAAGCATAAAGAGAAGCATAAAGGGGGCCAGCTTGTTTAAAAATAATAAATAAAATAACTTTAAAGTATCAACCTTAAATGGTACATCCTTTCACGTCTTATTTTTAACTGTGAGAACTACAAAAGTGATTACAGGTTAATCTTAGGAAAGATGACACTACACAAACTAACTGCAAAAGAATTGATCAGATTGGAAGAGGACCAAGAGAGAAAACACATTCTATAGAGAAAAAAGTAAAATGTTTACAGAACAGAACAGTTTAACAGGTTTCGCAGTAATTAGAAAGTCATAACAAAAAAACAACTGATTGATTCAACACCATATATCTTCTCCAACACACTCTACTCCTAATCTCTTTATTTTTGCGCACACACACACACACACACACACACACACACACACACACACACACACACACACACACACGTGCATATTTTGTGCAGCTAGTTTAAACCATCAGAAAAACCATAGCCACCGCTTTTATGTGACCTTAATACATACCTACGCTATCTGACACCAATACAGCGCACGGTTCAGAACCACAGGTGGCACCACTGTACTGTCCCTGAGAGCAGTATGACGCGCTGCAGTAGTAGCCAGACTCTTCTTTACCTAAAGTTTCCGTTTTACGCACCAAATTGAGAAGCTCGTTTCTTGCATCGCTTAAGTCCAAGAGCCTGGTGACACTGCTAGACTGCAGCGCCCTCCAGTGGTCTGTGATGAGATTACGCTGGATCCAGTTTTGCTTTACAAAGAAATTTGGAAGGTACCACCCATACCTGGAAAATCAAAAAAAGGACATAAGCAAAATTTGAGGTAAAGCATGATTTATTAAACCAGTCTGAAACAATTTTTTTTTCATCAAAGCAGTTGTAGCAATATATGCAAGAACATTCTTGAGTCTATTTCTGGACAATTAATTGTGACTATCACAATGTTACGTTCTCCTTGCACGAACTATGGCTAGCCATCAACAGTTCAGTTTGAGGTTCACTTGAGCCATCACTGATATCATCACTGATATCATCTCAACTGAATTTCTCAAATATCTTGTCACGTACCTCCCAACAGGGCCTAGTGGCCCGCAGTCTTTGACATGGTCATTGTCAGCCCATGGTTCCATGTTAAATCCTGCTGGCATCCACACCTCTATGTTCACCATTGTCTCGGGAATGTCCTGGCGCCGAGAACAACTTGGAATGGAAACATTGTTGTTAATTTTTTTTTTTTTTTGGGGGGGGGGGGGTAAAAATACACTTAAACACATTTTTTCATAGTGTATTGCATGGAAATACATTCTAGCTCTCTGTATCAAAACATTACTGAGTTTTAGGCTATTACTGCCAATATTATCACAAATTTCAAATACAAAAGTCCTATCGTTCATCATATAACTAGCAACAAAATATACCAACTGAAAACAGCAACTATCAATTGTCCAAGATGTACCAATCACTCAAATATCATATCACAAAAGTATCCTTTAAAGACAGTTTTAAAGAAAATCTAGCAACCAAACTAGTCACCAAAAATCCCACTCACTTTGAATCCACACATCCAGAGATTCTATTGAGTATTTTGGTAGGATTCATAGGATCTGAAGCATCTTTAATCTCAACCTTCTGGTAGTTAACCTTCTCTTCCAGCAAAATTTTGAGGATGTGATTAGCCAACTTGTGAGACACACGGTTGCTGCTCTCCAATCTGATTGGAAGATCACCATTTTTGTAGTATAGGTGGCGCTTTGGGTCTGAAAAGTTCCAAGGGAGTACAAATCAGTGGTTTACAACTAATGAATCACTAACAAGTCCAGTCTTGGGCAAATGAATTCCTTAATTGTCAATGATTTAGTAGTCTCCTGATGAGAGCAGTCTGCACATGCCAAAATACATAGAAACAAGTGTTCATTTCTTTAAAGGACTGTGGTTTCTGATAATCATTTTTATTTCTATCTAGATATGAAAAAGAATATTCCATTCCATTCTACCAAACAAAATTGCACAAAAAAAAAAAAAAAAAGCTTACCTGTAATCTCAGGTAAACACCTGGGAGAACATACGGTTACCATAGCAACCAGAAGTAGCCATGGTAAGAGGCTTTCCATACTGTCTTCTCAGCATCACATGGTGACCTTTACCTTTTCAGGTCATTTTTGTCTAGCTCCTATTTCACTCAGATCACAAGGTGGAGCTAATTCAGTCTGTGTTCACAAGACACACCCCTCTTCTCAGCTTCATTATCTGGAATATACATCAAATAAATCTATGTATAACATATATTCATGCCTGCTACATATATATATATATATATATATATATATATATATATATATATATATATATATATAAGTGTGTGTGTGTGTATGTGTGTGTGTGTTTGAAACCCAAAAAATAATCACCAAGAATATCCAAATAAACATTATGCCAATAAAAGGAAACCTGGAGGACCAGGTCTGTTCAGACACAGACATAACTCAACCAGTACACCAAACCCAGTGACATTTAAGCAGAAACCTTGGCCTGTCCAAATAAATTTTCATTCACAAAAAGTTAATTCAGCAGAAAAATACTGCTCGATCCCACTGGGGGTAGACAGCTAAACCAATGATAAATGAAAATATTTATCTGGTGCCATTATCGTCACCAAAACTGGGAGGATTTAATGTCTATTTTCAAATGCAATTTATACCAATCAATGGAGGTGCCAACTTAAATATGACATGCACTCAATTGTATATACACATTCAATATACTGAAAACCTTGTCAAAAAATAAATAAAGAGAGGTTGAGAGATACTGACCGATAATCAAAATATGTAAATCAACAGCAAGCAAATTTCACCCATTTAAAAAAAAAAGCCCCGAGAGTCAATTAGAGCAGCATAAGTTCAATATGCTATTTTACACATGCCACATCTAAGGCTCTATTCACATAGATTTTAGATCGATCTATCCCCGCGGGGAGTCTCACTAGATTACTTTCAGATAATCCGACTTAAATGTCCGTCCCGCCTACTACAAGCTGTAAGGGGGTAATTAACTTTCGTGTCCGCCTGGCTGACAGCTATTTAGCGTGAACCCCCCAGGGAGTTAGGTCGATCTAAAGTAGGTCGATCTAATCTATGGAAATAGGGTGTAGAGGTAAGAATGAATAAAATGTGCAAGATGCGACGGAATAAAAATGTTTTTTTTTTTTTTTTATGAGCCACGTGTTAAAATCTTTTGTTTAGCTTTGAAAGAAAAAGAAACAGAAAAGAAAAAAAGGCAAGTAAAAAAAGATGTGGCATCAAAACATTCCTTCAAAGACAAATGTACATCCTTAAAAATCACTATGATCATTATAATGGGAAGCCCATAGTTTGTCTTATTTGATTTTTTTTTTTTTAAATCACTAAATGTCATCCTTTTCCCCCCAAATTGTCACTTTTTTCCATTTGGCAAATGCAACGACTTAAATACAGGAAGTGTGCCCTTTGTGGAACAATTCTTTGACACTAACACTCCTTTATTTCTCTAAATGAAAAAAGATGTTTCTATTCCAGTAGTGAAACTGTCCAATTTAAGTCATCATTCACAATTATATGTCAAAGAAGGCCCGGGTAGTCTAGATTGGTATATAATTCTCCTGCCTGAAGTCTACAAGGATACATTTTGGAAGTGTTGGCTACAAAAATGGTATTGATATATAAGCAGAATTTAAATGAGAGAGAGAGAGAGAGAGAGAGAGAGAAAGAGAGAGGCAATTATATATAGCATTTGAAATGCTTTTACTGCATTGAATAAAATGTAGAAAATACAGTATCTATAAAATTAATAATTTTCCCCCATTGAAAATATTAAGTAAATCATAATGCCATACCTGTCAGTTATCATATAGCCTGACTTCACCATCAACACCATAAATTCAACTCTAGTTGACGTGGTCTCAATACTTTTAAGTGATCACTACTTGAAAATAATCTCATGTCTCACTCACATTACTATGAACTCACCAGCAGCTAGGTCTCTAACCTACTCACAACATTTCATATGCCCTGCATGACACTGGCGAGGAATCAATCCTATCTCTTAGACTAATCGGGTTTCTCAGAAAAATAGGATGACGTTACAGCAGATAATCCAACTGCAGGTTCAACAGCTCTAGTAGATTCGATTAATTCATCAACTGTTTTTTTTATTGCGATCAAAATTTTTCACACAGTATCACTCCAGAATAATCTTAGTGACGATCGAAAAACAGGACATAAACTATAGAATCAGAGTTATCAGACAGCAAATGTCATGTCAAAAGTCGCTGCATTATTCTCCAGTCTTCTTATATAATCTGGGTGTGTGGTGCAATGTAAATTCTCATTACTTTATTATATACAGCGTGACTAAGACTAATGTTTTATTGGTCTATCATATGTCAAGATGACCCTCACAGATACTTTGGATTAATCATAAATGGTCAATAAACTCCTCACCAATTAAGCGATAGATGTCATTGCATACCTGAATCACAGAACGAATTAATTTAATGGGATCACTAAAACAGTAATAACTAGTCATAGTAGAAGACTGAGGAAACTACAGTATAAACTGAATGCATCATACTCATTTTTAGGTGGTCAGTTTTTCATCTTTGCTAATGTACTCCGAGCTTAATCATTAAAGTCCCCTTTACACTGGATGGCATTCTTTCTGTGTCCCACAGTACAGCCCCTTTTGTCAGCTAAAAAAAAATGTTTTACGTGCCAACAACTGGCCGAACATTGAACATTCATTCTGCAACCAAAGTGATGCTTGTGCTTCCTTTTCACGACCACAGTGATGCCTGTTTCATGGTCACACACAGGACGCAGAAAGGACGCTGTCCAGTGTAATGGGAGTTACAAGAGGGATGCGTTGTACTGTCCAGTCATAGATTGGGGACCCTTTTACATTGAGCTGTATATTTAAACCATACAATCTGTACCAGTTCACTCTGGGAAGTCCTAACGTGTTATTATGCTACAGGGAGTTTGACTTGCTTTCACAAATTTGCATCCTGCTGTTGGGGCAGAAGTTGAACAATTGGCCGTGTCATTTGGATGACTCTGGGTGCCTTCACAACCCAGTTGATCTGCAGACTAACTGATCTACCAATAAAATATGGTACGCACTTGAAAACCTGTTGCATAATCTCCTAACTGATTCCCTACCTCCCAGCAGGAGTAGAACAATTAAACCTTTAAATCAATAGGGGATTATACAGAATGCACTCAAGTGGGTGGCACCATATTTGATCCAAGGATCAGTTAGTCCACAGATCAACTTGGTTGTGATTGCAGCCTCTCTTATGCTAAAGCCAGGATTCTAAGCTGTCAAATTACTCTCAGCGCACTGTGTATTACAGACTGCACCCCTAAAAATATACCACTTAAGAAAAGGGCCTTAGGTAATAGGACTTTTAAACGGTAGGCTTATAATGTACACATAGACATTTCACCAGGGGGCGAGACTGCATTCTAGGAATTAGGCTGACTCCATATGGTTAACACTATCAATCATAATAACATAACAGGGACTGCTTGGCTGGTGGGGTATGAAGTTAAGCTGATATAACTTAGACCCCATTCCCATACCTAGATCGATCTAGCAGGATCGACCCATCTCTGAGCTGTTAGGGAGTAATTATCTATTGCTTAGCAGCTTCAGTAAGTATGTCAGACATCTAAGCCGCTTAATCTGAATGCAATTTAGCGAGAATCCCCTTGGAGATGGGTCGGTCCTGCTAGATCGATCTAGGTATGTAAATGTGTCCTGTTATCGAGGTCAGTAGTAAATGAACAAACATACCCATCTGTCCAGCATCTAAAGAGTTGACTATATCCGTCAAAGGAAGTCATCCCTTATTAGATTTCAGACAAGTAAATATGCATTTATTTGTACTTCCAATTAATCTCCTTTTTCCGTCGTAAACAAGTGAAAAGATATGCCCTCTTCCATGAGAAAAAAAGTACATGTACTTCGTTGTTCAATGAGTTCTTTAATGGCTAAACAGCCAATAAATTATAAAAATCTTAATGCAGTATAAAAATATAAATAACTGAATAAAATAAATAAAAAAATGACATTGCATGCAGTTAAGTGGTTTTGCCCTTCTTTCCAAAGAATAAAAAATTTGTTATCACATTAAAAATAATATTGTTTGCAATCACAAAAATTCCAACATGCGCATGATGTCAGACAGTCAGTTGTTCATAATTATATACGACTGCCACCCAATATCCAGAAACTGAGTCTGATCTTAATTCAGTACATATATACTGTTCTAATTTACTGACTACCAAATGCCTGGAATTGTACCTGGTACAAGGAAGCCATTTCCATCCAGAGGGCCCATAACATGGTATGATTTTGTAACCCCCACAAAATCCCATGTGAATAACATTGGTTGCAAATTACTGGAATTTAAATGCATGGCTGTGTTTAATGCCAAGTTGTGGCAGTTCAACTTAGAATGCACTAAGACTGGGTTCCCATAACTAGATCGATCTAACAGGATCAGTCCATCTCCAAGGGGTATGGCACACCTACCGAAGCTGCTAAACAATAATTAATTACCCCCTAGCAGCTTCATTAGGTGTGACATGTGTCTAAGCCGCTTAAGTTGATTGCAATTTAGCAAGAACTCCCTTGGAGATAGATTGCTCCACAGTTAGTATGATAAAGTCTGGGAATGGACCCTAAGTGGTAACTCTTCGGTAACCACAGAAAACTGCTCTTAAAGGGACAAAAACCAAGAGAGCACAATGTCTTATGACATACTGTGAAAACAAGCGAAATTAGTTTTGCGAGGGGATTTGGAAGGGATGGGAGTCTACAATAATGGCAGACTGGTGACTGCGGTATGGCAACAAATAAAATCTGATGGAATTTATCCACTGATGTTTTTACGGTTGTTTTCTTTTTAGCTGTGTTGAATTACAATCTATTCATCATGTTTTTTATGTCACTTAATTCTGCATTGTATTCTAAAATGATATTCCTGGTGCACAGTTTCACCTCTATGGCATAAAGGTAACCCCCACCTGGTGAGGATTCTACCACATTTTCAAGTCTCTTATGACATCACATACTGTCGTCAGCCTCATTTGAGGCTCTCTCGGAAGGTCTCCTTTCTTCTGTTGTTCTGACCACCTTTGTTATAGACATGGAAATTAATGTAAATCTTTGGTTCTCGAAGCAAAATTAAGTTCTAAAAGTTCAACATTTACCTCTTTGGCTATGTCATAAGTAAAAATGGACCAAACAGTCGGTTGCGCTGGGACTGCACATCATCATGGAAACTTACCTAAAATGTCAAGGTAGCATCTAATTTCCAGCTCTTTATTGCAACCCACATGGTTTTGTGTCTGTATTTTCTGATACCCTTCTCATGTAATGAATCCTGTTTTTCATGATAATTGTATTTGTAAGTCTTCTAGCGCTGGACTGGCTTCCTAAGGCTGGAAACTGTGATCGTAATGTCTGCTAAAAATGTGGCTCACACTGTGCACAGCCAGGCATGTTGCGATTGTAATTGTCTACATTTAAATTCTCTCTCTACACACTTTATCTTCCTGGTTTGTTGTAGACAGAGTCTGAAGTCTATAAACCAAGATTCCATGTTGTGAGGCTGGATTCAAGAGAGAGCTGTCAGGCTGCTTAATATCCTTATATTTTGGATAAAAAACACATTTAATGAATTGAAAGGTTGCTTTATGACTAAAGATGAGGCTGAAGTTCTTTTAGAAAACTAACAGATCGTCTCAGCTACATATAATTGGGTCCATTTTTACAAAAGTACATTTACCAATAGTTGGTGAACCTTTAAGACCAAAACTTGTGCTATCACTATTATTAAGTAACCATAAAGCCTATGTACTATATGTGAGATTTTTTTTTAATGAGAAAACTACTCTCTTGAAACCAAATAGCAAATGTGACCTCAGTTTCCAAAATGTTAGAAAAGGAACAAAAATTTATGCAAAAGATTTAAAAATCTAGGACCTCTAAACCTGCTGGTGTTGCCACAAAAAAGAAGTCACTATACTCTCAGTGATCAAGCATTTGATAATCTACACCAGTCACTTCAGTTACCACCTTTCTTGATTATCACCTGTCTACTTCTACATCTAAACCACAGTTAAACTAGTCAGAAATAGAGTTGAACCACAATGACCAGTGTAAACACTCCTACTTTGTCCACTTAACGAAAACCCAAGTGTCGACAGCATTGTTTTACCTGTTTGTACTAGTCCACCTGGCTTTGCGTGAACAGGAAGTCCTTTCTGTCATCGTCTGGCTTTTGAACAGACTCAATTACTCTTTTAGCAGGAAAAGTAATAATAAGAACATGGGCTTGAAATGGTATCTTGGCCCTGGGGGGGAGGGGGGGTTCAGATGTCTTTATTCGGTCCCCAAATAATAATAAAAACTCTTCTAATAAAAGTATCTGAGGTTCATCCTTTCATCTGAAATGTAAAGGAAGACAGGGTGGTCCTTGTGACTCAGTACACATTTGGAACTAAATTATTTGAAATTATTAGAAATGGCATGTGAAACATCAGATTCAAGTGCAGCGACGGGTCAAACTATGACGCACGAGTAGGACAAAACGGGGTAGTTTTTGCAGAAAAAAATTTACACAAAAAAGGAAAAAAGGAAAAGAAAAAAAACAAAAAACAGATAGGATACTTTGCAGGAAAAAGGCCAAACTGAACTTATTTTGATATTGTTTTTGAGCATGTACCTATTTAACTCGAACCAATGTTTCCCAGCAGTTTTGCGTGTCAGACAAGATCCATGGGTCAAGTTCAACTGGTGGCAAATAACAAAACACATGTTTCAGTAGATCTTGTTAGAGGACCTCAGGGCAGCGTTGAATGCCAGTACATTAAGTAGAAGGTCTATCATGCAACCTGTAAGCAAGGCAATGGGAGAGGGGAGGGCTAAGAGGTTGGAAAGCATCATGTCTTTGTCCAAAAAAAGTCTGCTCAGAATCAAAATCTGATCTAGATTATATGCCATTTCCCAAGATGGGTCAACTAAGGGGACAAAAGATTCAATTTTTCAGAAAAAAAACAGTGTTTCAGTAGATCATGTTAGTGGACCTCAGGGCAGCATTGAATGCCATTACAAGGTCTATCATGCAAGCCTGTAAGCAGAGGAATTACAGATGGAGAGCTAAGAGGTTAGAAAGCATCATCATGTTGTTTTTGTCCAGAAAAAGTCTGCTTAGAATCAAAATCTGATCTAGATTATATGCCATTTCCCAAGATGGGTCAACTAAGGGGACAAAAGATTCAATTTTTCAGAAAAAAAAAAAAAAACAGTGTTTCAGTAGATCTTGTTAGTGGACCTCAGGGCAGCATTGAATGCCATTACAAGGTCTATCATGCAAGCCTGTAAGCAGAGGAACGAGAGATGGAGGGCTAAGAGGTTAGAAGGTACTGCATTTTGTTCGAAAAAAATCTGCTTAGAATCAAAATGTGATCTAGGTTTTATGCCATTTCTCAAGCTGGGTTGGCCAAGGGGATAAAAAGATCCACTTTTTCAGAAAAAAATCTTTGAAATTGCTGACTACAGACCTGTCATGGATGAAGAAGACTCACATTTCTTTTCAGTCAGTTTTAGATATTGGAACTTGGGGTTTCGAATTTCATAAGGCACATATATTTGCTACATTATAGATAAACCCCCACCTTGTTTTTACTTCACCCTATCCATTGATTCTGAACCCGTTTTCCAGATTTAAGTAAAACAAAACTGGTGGTCTCAATCAAAAATTCAATATCCTTTTGCTTACATACTAAATAAACTAACAAGTCTAATCTATACTTTATTTCTACAACCGATTTCCAAATATTTTCCAAATAAAGTCTAAATCCCCAAACATGGCATATCCTTTTTTTTTTTTTTTTTGAAGACACAAGGTCACAAGGAATAACAAAACTACTAGTAATTTCATTTTGATACCAACAGTCCACCTCCTCCATCTTTCCATTTAAACAGTATTTTTTTTTCAATGTCTGATCACACAGTTCTCTCTTATAATTGAAAAACAATGCCGCTTTGTTGATTCCGTACTATCAATGATAAAATTCGAGCATTCTCTCTCAATGGACTAAATTTCATATCATTTTCAGGGTGGATCCCGAGATATTTTCTGAGTCTTCCAAATTTTCTTCGTTGATCCATCCTCCATTTATGACCATACATTCGACAGAAAAAAAATTAAATGCTGTCAAAGTAAACTTGAAAAAGACTGACCGTCTTCCAGAAGACAGCTTCCGTCCACTCTGATATTTCACATTACATACTATATGTATGTTAAGCCTCTCTCAGCCTTATTGCTAAACCTTGTAGTTGATTATTCTCAATACTAACCACCAGGACCCGGGGCGATCACTTCATTAACCACAGCTAACTTCTTACTTTTCCACACTTCACAGTGCATGTCATGACTTCTCCCATCTCTATTTATAAACCAATGACTTAGATATCGATTCTAGACGCCGATGCTCTACTTACGGACAACACACATGATAAAAGGGGTAGGAGGATTCTTAGAAAAGCCTAGTGGGAAATTCTTATCTTTTCCTCCATCCCCTCCAAGNTATATATATATATATATATATATATATAAGTGTGTGTGTGTGTGTGTGTGTGTGTGTGTGTGTGTGTGTGTGTGTGTGTGTGTGTGTGTGTGTGTGTGTGTGTGTGTGTGTGTGTGTGTGTGTGTGTGTTTGAAACCCAAAAAATAATCACCAAGAATATCCAAATAAACATTATGCCAATAAAAGGAAACCTGGAGGACCAGGTCTGTTCAGACACAGACATAACTCAACCAGTACACCAAACCAAGTGACATTAAAGCAGAAACCTTGGCCTGTCCAAATAAATTTTCATTCACAAAAGTTAATTCAGCAGAAAAATACTGCTGGATCCCACTGGGGGTAGACGGCTAAACCAATGATAAATGAAAATATTTATCTGGTGCCATTATCGTCACCAAAACTGGGAGGATTTAATGTCTATTTTCAAATGCAATTTATACCAATCAATGGAGGTGCCAACTTAAATTTGACATGTAGTAAATTGTATATAGACATTCAATATACTGAAAACCTTGTCAAAAAATAAATAAAGAGAGGAAGAGAGATACTGACCGATAATCAAAATATGTAAATCAACAGCAAGCAAATTTCACCCATTTAAAAAAAAAAAAAAAAGCACTGAGAGTCAATTAGTGCAAGATAAGTTCAATATGCTATTTTACACATGCCACATCTAAGGCTCTATTCACATAGATTTTAGATCGATCTATCCCCGCGGGGAGTCTCAATAGATTACTTTCAGATAATCCGACTTAAATGTCCGTCCCGCCTACTACAAGCTGTAAGGGGGTAATTAACTTTCGTGTCCGCCCGGCTGACAGCTATTTAGCGTGAACCCCCAGGGAGTTAGGTCGATCTAAAGTAGGTCGATCTAATCTATGGAAATGGGGTGTAGAGGTAAGACTGAATAAAATGTGCAAGATGCTACGAGTAAAAATGTTTTTTTTTTATGAACCACGTGTTAAAATCTTTTGTTTAGCTTTGAAAGAAAAAGAAACAGAAAAGAAAAAAAGGCAAGTAAAAAAAGATGTGGCATTAAAACATTCCTTCAAAGACAAATGTACATCCTTAAAAATCACTATGATCATTATAATGGGAAGCCCATAGTTTGTCTTATTTGATTTTTTTTTTAAAAATCACTAAATGTCATCCTTTTCCCCCCAAATTGTCACTTTTTTCCATTTGGCAAATGCAACGACTTAAGTACAGGAAGTGTGCCCTTTGTGGAACAATTCTTTGACACTAACACTCCTTTATTTCTCTAAATGAAAAAAGATGTTTCTATTCCAGTAGTGAAACTGTCCAATTTAAGTCATCATTCACAATTATATGTCAAAGAAGGCCAGGGTAGTCTAGATTGGTATATAATTCTCCTGCCTGAAGTCTACAAGGATACATTTTGGAAGTGTTGGCTACAAAAATGGTATTGATATATAAGCAGAATTTAAATGAGAGAGAGAGAGAGAGAGAGAGGCAATTATATATAGCATTTGTAATGCTTTTACTGCATTGAATAAAATGTAGAAAATACAGTATCTATAAAATTAATAATTTTCCCCCATTGAAAATATTAAGTAAATCACAATGCCATACCTGTCAGTTATCATATAGCTGTACTTCACCATCAACACCATAAATTCAACTCTAGTTTACCTATATAGTCTCAATACTTTTAAGTGATCACTACTTGAAAATAATCTCATGTCTCACTCACATTACTATGAACTTCACCAGCAGCTAGGTCTCTAACCTACTCACAACATTTCATATGCCTTGCATGACACTGGCGAGGAATCAATCCTATCTCGTAGACTAATCTGGTTTCTCAGAAAAATACGTTGACGTTACAGCAGATAATCCAACTGCAGGTTCAACAGCTCTAGTAGATTCGATTAATTCGTCAACTGTTTTTTTATTGCGATCAAAATTTTTCACTCAGTATCACTCTGGAATAATCTTACTGACGATCGAAGAACAGGACATAAACTATAGAATCAGACTGTAAATGTCATGTCAAAAGTCAATCCATTATTCTCCAGTCTTCTTACATAATCTGGGTGTGTGGTGCAATGTAAATTCTCATTACTTTATTATATACAGCGTGACTAAGACTAATGTTTTATTGGTCTATCATATGTCAAGATGACCCTCATGGGTACTTTGGATTAATCATAAATGGTCAATAAACTCCTCATCAATTAAGCGATAGATGTCATTGCATACCTGAATCACAGAACGAATTAATTTAATGGGAACACTAAAACAGTAATAACTAGTCTTAGTAGAAGACTGAGGAAACTACAGTATAAACTGAATGCATCATACTCATTTTTAGGTGGTCGGTTTTTCATCTTTGCTAATGTACTCCGAGCTTAATCATTAAAGCCCCCTTTACACTGGATGGCAATCTTTCTGTGTCCCACAGTACAGCCCCTTTTGTCAACTAAAAAAAATGTTTTACGTGCTGACAACTGGCTGATCATTGAACATTCATTCTGCAACCAAAGCGATGCTTGTGCTTTCTTTTTATGACCACAGCACTGCCAATTTCATGGTCGCACACAGGACGCTGAAAGGACGCCGTCCAGTGTAATGGGAGTTACAAGAGGGATGCGTTGTACTGTCTCGTCATAGATTGGGGACCCTTTCCCATTGAGCCGTATATTTAAACCATACAATCTGTACCGGTTCACTCTGGGAAGTCCTAACGTGTTATTATGCTACAGGGAGTTTGACTTGCTTTCACAAATTTGCATCCTGCTGTTGGGGCAGAAGTTGAACAATTGGCCGTGTCATTTGGATGACTCTGGCTGCCTTCACAACCCAGTTAATCTGTAGACTAAATGATCCACGGTTCAAATATGGTATAACATGTGGCATAATCTCCTAATGGATTTCCCGCCTCTTGGCAGGGAGAGACCAATTAAGTCTTTAAACCTTAGGGGATTACATGGCATGCTTTCAAGTGGGTGGCACCATATTTGATCCAAGGATCAGTTAGTCCACAGATCAACTTGGTTGTGATTGCAGCCTCTCTTATGCTAAAGCCAGGATTCTAAGCTGTCAAATTACTCTCAGCGCACTGTGTATTACAGACTGCACCCCTAAAATAAACTACTTATGAAAAGGGCCTTAGGTAATAGGACTTTTAAACGGTAGGCTTATAATGTACACATAGACATTTCACCAGGGGGCGAGACTGCATTCTAGGAATTAGGCTGACTCCATATGGTTAACACTATCAATCATAATAACATAACAGGGACTGCTTGGCTGGTGGGGTATGAAGTTAAGCTGATATAACTTAGACCCCATTCCCATACCTAGATCGATCTAGCAGGATCGACCCATCTCAGAGCTGTTAGGGAGTAATTATCTATTGCTTAGCAGCTTCAGTAAGTATGTCAGACATCTAAGCTGCTTAATCTGAATGTAATTTAGCGAGAATCCCCTTGGAGATGGGTCGGTCCTGCTAGATCGATCTAGGTATGTAAATGTGTCCTGTTATGGAGGTCAGTAAATGAACAAACATACCCATCTGTCCAGCATCTAAAGAGTTGACTATATCCGTCAAAGGAAGTTATCCTTATTAGATTTCAGACAAGTAAATATGCATTTATTTGTACTTCCAATTAATCTCCTTTTTCCGTCGTAAACAAGTGAAAAGATATGCCCTTTTCCCTGAGGAAAAAAAGTACATGTACTACGTTGTTCACGGGTTCTTTAATGGCTAAACAGCCAATAAATTATAAAAATCTTAATGCAGTAAAAAATATAAATAACTGAACATGCAGTTAAGTGGTTTTGCCCTTCTTTCCAAAGAATAAAAAATTTGTTATCACATTAAAAATAATATTGTTCGAATCAAAAAAAATTTAAAAAATTGTGCATGATGTCAGACATTCAGTTGTTGATAATTATATACCACTGCCACCCAATATCCAGAAACTGAGTCTGATCTTAATTCAGTACATATATATTGTTCTAATTTACTGACTACCAAATGCCTGGAATTGTACCTGGTACAAGGAAGCCATTTCCATCCAGAGGGCCCATAACATGGTATGGTTTTGTAACCCCCACAAAACCCCATGTGAATAACATTGGTTGCAAATTACTGGAATTTAAATGCATGGCTGTGTTTCATGCCAAGTTGTGGCAGTTCTACTTAGAATGCACTGGAACTAGTTTCCCATAACTAGATTGATCTAACAGGATCAGTCCATCTCCAAGAGGTATGGCACACCTACTGAAGCTGCTAATCAATAATTAATTACCCCCTAGCAGCTTCAGTAGGCGTGACATGCGTCCAAGCCATTCAAGTTGATTACAATTTAGGGAGAATCCTCTCGGAGGTAGATCGCTCCACAGTTAGTATGATAGGGTCTGGGAATGGACCCTAAGTGGTAACTCTTCGGTAACCACAGGAGACTGCTCTTAAAGGGACAAAAACCAAGAGAGCACAATGTCTTATGACATACTGTGAAAACAAGCGAAATTAGTTTTGCGAGGGGATTTGGAAGGGATGGGAGTCTTCAATAATGGCAGACTGGTGACTGCAGTATGGCAACAAATAAAATCTGATGGAATTTATCCACTGATGTTTTTATGGTTGTTTCCTTTTAAGCTGTGTTGAATTACAATCTATTCATCATGTTTTTTTATGTCATTTAATTCTGCATTGTATTCTAAAATGATATTCCTGGTGCACAGTTTCACCTCTATGGCATAAAGGTAACTCCCACCTCGTGAGGATTCTACCACATTTTTTAAGTCTCTTATGACATCACATACTGCCGTCAGCCTCATTTGTTTTCCATGTCACTTAATTCTGCATTGTATTCTAAAATGATATTCCTGGTGCACAGTTTCACCTCTATGGCATAAAGGTAACCCCCACCTGGTGAGGACTCTACCACATTTTCAAGTCTCTTATGACATCACATACTGTCGTCAGCCTCATTTGAGGCTCTCTCGGAAGGTCTCCTTTCTTCTGTTGTTCTGACCACCTTTGTTATAGACATGGAAATTAATGTAAATCTTTGGTTCTCGAAGCAAAATTAAGTTCTAAAAGTTCAACATTTACCTCTTTGGCTATGTCATAAGTAAAAATGGACCAAACAGTCGGTTGCGCTGGGACTGCACATCATCATGGAAACTTACCTAAAATGTCAAGGTAGCATCTAATTTCCAGCTCTTTATTGCAACCCACATGGTTTTGTGTCTGTATTTTCTGATACCCTTCTCATGTAATGAATCCTGTTTTTCATGATAATTGTATTTGTAAGTCTTCTAGCGCTGGACTGGCTTCCTAAGGCTGGAAACTGTGATCGTAATGTCTGCTAAAAATGTGGCTCACACTGTGCACAGCCAGGCATGTTGCGATTGTAATTGTCTACATTTAAATTCTCTCTCTACACACTTTATCTTCCTGGTTTGTTGTAGCCAGAGTCTGAAGTCTATAAACCAAGATTCCATGTTGTGAGGCTGGATTCAAGAGAGAGCTGCCAGGCTGCTTAATATCCTTATATTTTGGATAAAAAACACATTTAATGAATTGAAAGGTTGCTTTATGACTAATGGTGAGGCTGAAGTTCTTTTAGAAAACTAACAGATCGTCTCAGCTACATATAATTGGGTCCATTTTTACAAAAGTACATTTACCAATAGTTGGTGAACCTTTAAGACCAAAACTTGTGCTGTCACTATTATTAAGTAACCATAAAGCCTATGTACTATATGTGAGATTTTTTTTTTTAATGAGAAAACTACTCTCTTGAAACCAAATAGCAAATGTGACCTCAGTTTCCAAAATGTTAGAAAAGGAACAAAAATTTATGCAAAAGATTTAAAAATCTAGGACCTCTAAACCTGCTGGTGTTGCCACAAAAAAAGAAGTCACTATACTCTCAGTGATCAAGCATTTGATAATCTACACCAGTCACTTCAGCTACCACCTTTCTTGATTATCACCTGTCTACTTCTACATCTACAGCTAAACCACAGTTAAACTAGTCAGAAATAGAGTTGAACCACAATGACCAGTGTAAACACTCCTACTTTGTCCACTTAACCAAAACCCATGTGTTGACAGTCTTTTTACCTGTTTGTACTAGTCCACCTGGTTTTGCGTGAACAGGAAGTCCTTTCTGTCATCGTCTGGCTTTTGAACAGACTCAATTACTCTTTTAGCAGAAAAAGTAATAATAAGAACATGGGCTTGAAATGGTATCTTGGCCCTGGGGGGGGTTCAGATGTCTTTATTCGGTCCCCAAATAATAATAAAATCTCTTCTAATAAAAGTATCTGAGGTTCATCCTTTCTTCTAAAATGTAAAGGAAGACAGGGTGGTCCTTGTGACTCAGTATACATTTGGAACTAAATTATTTGAAATTATTAGAAATGGCATGTGAAACATCAGATTTAAGTGCAGCGAGGGGTCAAACTATGACGCACGAGTAGGACAAAACAGGGTAGGTTTTTGCAGAAAAAATTAACACAAAAAAGGGAAAAAAGTAAAAGAAAAAAAGAAAAAAAAAACAGATAGGATACATTGCAGGAAAAAGGCCAAAGTGAGCTTATTTTGATATTGTTTTTGAGCATGTACCTATTTAACTCGAACCAATGTTTCCCAGCAGTTTTGCGTGTCAGACAAGATCCATGGGTCAAGTTCAACTGGTGGCAAATAACAAAACACATGTTTCAGTAGATCTTGTTAGAGGACCTCAGGGCAGCGTTGAATGCCAGTACATTAAGTAGAAGGTCTATCATGCAACCTGTAAGCAAGGCAATGGGAGAGGGGAGGGCTAAGAGGTTGGAAAGCATCATGTCTTTGTCCAAAAAAGTCTGCTCAGAATCAAAATCTGATCTAGATTATATGCCATTTCCCAAGATGGGTCAACTAAGGGGACAAAAGATTCAATTTTTCAGAAAAAAAAACAGTGTTTCAGTAGATTTTGTTAGTGGACCTCAGGGCAGCATTGAATGCCATTACAAGGTCTATCATGCAAGCTTGTAAGCAGAGGAATGAGAGATGGAGGGCTAAGAGGTTAGAAGGTACTGCATTTTGTTCGAAAAAAAAAAATCTGCTTAGAATCAAAATGTGATCTAGGTTTTATGCCATTTCTCAAGCTGGGTCAACTAAGGGGATGAAAAGATCCACTTTTTCAGAAAAAATCTTTGAAATTGCTGACTACAGGCCTGTCATGGATGAAGAAGACTCACATTTCTTTTCAGTCAGTTTTAGATATTGGAACTTGGGGTATCGAATTTCATAAGGCACATATATTTGCTACATTATAGATAAACCCCCACCTTCTCTTTACTTCACCCTATCCATTAATTCTGAACCCGTTTTCCAGATTTAAGTAAAACAAAACTGGTGGTCTCAATCAAAAAAATTCAATATCCTTTTGCTTACATACTAAATAAACTAACAAGTCTAATCTATACTTTATTTCTACAACTGATTTCCAAATATTTTCCAAATAAAGTCTAAATCCCCAAACATGGCATATCCTTTTTTTTTTTTTTTTTGAAGACACAAGGTCACAAGGAATAACAAAACTACTAGTAATTTCATTTTGATACCAACAGTCCATCTCCTCCATCTTTCCATTTAAACAGTATTTTTTTTTCAATGTCTGATCACACAGTTCTCTCTTATAATTGAAAAACAACGCCGCTTTGTTGATTTCGTACTATCAATGATAAAATTCGAGCATTCTCTCTCAATGGACTAAATTTCATATCATTTTCAGGGTGGATCCCGAGATATTTTCTGAGTCTTCCAAATTTTCTTCGTTGATCCATCCTCCATTTATGACCATACATTCGACAGAAAAAAATTAAATGCTGTCAAAGTAAACTTGAAAAAGACTGACCGTCTTCCAGAAGACAGCTTCCGTCCACTCTGATATTTCACATTACATACTATATGTATGTTAAGCCTCTCTCAGCCTTATTGCTAAACCTTGTAGTTGATTATTCTCAATACTAACCACCAGGACCCGGGGCGATCACTTCATTAACCACAGCTAACTTCTTACTTTTCCACACTTCACAGTGCATGTCATGACTTCTCCCATCTCTATTTATAAACCAATGACTTAGATATCGATTCTAGACACCAATGCTCTACTTACGGACAACACACATGATAAAAGGGGTAGGAGGATTCTTAGAAAAGCCTAGTGGGAAATTTTTATCTGTTCCTCCATCCCCTCAAAGGTCTCATGCCTATGCATTTTCATACATTTAAGGAGAAATACTTGCAAGACCCAGTATGTCTCCTTTTTGTTATCTGTTCCTCCAACCCCTCAAAGGCCTCATATCTTTGCATTTTCATACATTTAAGGAGGAATACTTAAAAAATCCGATACATCTCCTTGAAGACGGAGCAAATTCGTGCTTGACAAAAATGATACTAACCACAATAACCTGATATACACTCGAGTGCAATGGTCTCATTTTTCTTTACTTTTGCACACTGTAACTTTATTGCACTGCATGTGAATCAACTCACAATGTATCATCCCCTCCTTTAACTTATAGATTTCAACTAGTCATATCAATTATAGAGGCAATAAAGTCCAAAGTGACTGCCACGATGTTATGACTAAATACCATCCTCATATACTGACCTACACATTCTTATGCCATGTTATCATCTTTTTTCATACACCACTCATGTTGTTTATGTGTTGCTCTATTCAGAATGGCTGTATTATGTTATCACTGTTTCTCTTTATGACCTGTAAAGTATTGTGTTGTCTATTTCTTTATTGGGTTTGCTCTCACCTTTAATTGCAAACTGTTCAAGTCCTCTGCTACTACATGTGAAACTATTTTTCTATATCTGTAGATTAATTAAGAAACACAGGCCTGCAGCAAGGGGGGTTCGTGGGGAGGGGGAGGGTTGGGGTTCAACTCCCCTCCCTCTTTTTTGCTGGAAAAAGGTCCCCTCTAGGTAAAATTTTATCCAGGCACACAAAGGTTTCCACTTTTTCAGAAAAAGACCCCCCTTTCTGAAATTGCTAGCTACAGGCCTGATATGAGACTCCTGACAATTTGAAAGCTTAGACGTCTCAATTCTTGATCATGTCTTCCTCACAATGAGAATTCCTATGCTGCTTACCATTTTATATATATTTTTCTTTGACTTGCTCACTCCTCGTTTCTTCACACTGCTCTCTGCTATGATCTCTGAAGTAGGTACTAGTCCGTATCACTGATTATGTCTTCTACAATCCAATCTCTATATCTTCACTGAGTCCTCAACTTTGACCTATAAATTAAAAGAATCGATAACAGGTAATGACTTAATCAAATGAACATTGTTTGCATAATTTGGCTAGTGTGTAGTAACCAGATGCAATTAATTGTCATTTTTTATCTTTACACAATAACTCTTGACTTCAATCTAGAATGTTTTACACGCAATCAATATCATGATCTTTTATTTGTGTTTCCTCTAATTAAGTCCTATGTCAATATGATTATCAAATCCCTAGCTATCTTATAGGGTTTTTTTTTATAAACTTCGACCTGGAAAATCACAAATCAATAATGACCATTTGCCTGACATTTGTTAGTCTATAAAATATTTTCACAAAAGTCAATCACACCCCAGCTTTATATACTACGGCAATGCTACGATCCACATAGGAAATACAGATACGCAGGAACAATCAATTTTCATCTGTTTGAAATGTTCTACATTAAATGTCCTTGTTCACATCCTTTTGCGTACTCAGTTAGTAGTCAGTTTTCATGCATGACAATACAATCCTCTCAACCTCGTTTATTCTAATCTTGTTCACTGCATCGTTTCTCTTTTCATCACTGGTAATCTCGGCTTCATTCGCTCCTTTTATCTTTCGATTTGAACTAGTAATACTAGTAGAAGGCAATAGAGTCCAAAGTGACTGCCGCATGACAGTAATGACTTAGTCATCTTCATAAACTCGTATACACAGAAAGCAGGTTTATTACGAAATCAAGCAATATATTACCGTTACTGATTCCAACCAGCAATACAAACATGCCTTACTCATGTTTTAATGTAGCCAGCAATTCTAAAAGGGAGGGGGGGGGGGGTGTCAGGTCTTTTTCTGAAAGTGGACCTTTTACCATAAAACCTTTATGTACCAATATCAAATTTTACCCAGAGCAGACCTTTTGTCAGCAAAAAGAACGGTTTGTTCTAACCCCCCCCTTAACCCCTAACATGTCAATATCTATGTAACAACAGTAAATGTCATGAAACATTAAAATTTTTGTGCCAACTGTATTATTTCCACTTAACTTTTAATTGTGAGAGACGCATTAACAGTAGGAGAAGTATCAATTAAAATTCTAGCGTGTTACCTGTTAAAATTCTGAGCCAAGGACAGTCGGAAGAGGAAACACGTGTCTAGTTGTTGCTTCAACCTGATGAACAAAATGCAAACGTTAGGGTGTCAGTAACAATCTTTCGCTTCCATAGGCCACGGAAGTACAAATTGAGACTGGCATAATGCCTTAAATCCAGCCGCTAATTACATCATTTGCTTTGGCAACAATATCTGGCTGACTCAAAAGGTCTCCACAGTGTTCCTAATTTCTTCTTCCAGTACATTTTTTTTTCATAAATAAAAAAGTAAACAAGCTCAGTTCCAGAAACATTTGAAGAAGAAAATAAAATTTAAAAGTAAATTTTTAAAAAATTGAACAGATTCAGATATTGATATACTCAATCAAGAAAAAAAAAAGATTCGAAAATGACTCCCAGGCCTGCAAAAAATAAATCAAGTAAAAAAAAAAATAATAATAATAAATACTATTAAGCAAAAAATAAATCAAGTAAAAAAATAATAATAATAATAAATACTATTAAGCAAAAAATAAATCAAGTAAAAAAAAAAAATAATAATAAATACTTAATATATATATATATATATATATATATATATATATATATATATATATATATATATATATATATATATATATATATTTATTTATTTATATATNNNTTATATTTATTTATTTATATATATATATCATAAAAATATGGAAATTTCATAGACAGCAACCTATTCTTGATCAGCTATCCCTGTACTCCAGAAACTGAATACCTTCACTACCTGATGGTTAGGATGTGTGATCTTTATACTTGGGGCTGAGCTTCATATACAGTAGCACAGTAGAAATAAAGCAGCGCCCCGAGTTTCAAAGCTATGACTGCAATCTCTATGCTTGGTGCTGAGCTTCATATACAGTAGCACAGTAGAAATAATGCAGCGCCCCGAGTTTCAAAGCTATGACTGCAATCTTTATACTTGGTGCTGAGCTTCATATACAGTAGCACAGTAGAAATAAAGATTGCTGTTATGGAAAAGGTCAATGAATCAGGGAAATCCCATTTTTGAGGGGGGGGGAGGGAAGAGAAGCTGCAGAGTGCACCTGCCTTCACTTTCTTATCTATGCTGAGAGTGGAAATGAGACCGGATGTTTTTCACCTATTTTTCTGTTTTGTTTCTTTGGGCTAACTCAACCAGATGTCTGTAGAATTCATCTATTACATAACTCATTGCAACCTTCAGAGAAAAACAAAAACAGTAAATATATGACTTTAGGAATGCGTCCATTAATGAGAAAAATACCGGAAAAGAGTTATAACAAAAAATATTATCTTGACAAGTACTTTGAAATGAAAACCACACCAATTTGCACACCACAGGGCACGCCATCCACCTATCCATCTCCATTAACTTCAAAACTTCTTCAGGAGAAGATAAAGGAATCCTCTGATTAAGCATCAATAATCTGCATTAGTAAAATTAGCTAGTTTGTTGACAAGAACCCCTTAAATGTGATAGATTGGCTTTGTGCCCTGCTCCTCCTTTTCCCAATTTTTCAGTCTGTTAAGTAAAACTTAACCTTGGTTATCTGATGGAAACCTCACCCACCTATGCCAGAATTCATGTCAGATATAATAAATATTCAGTCGGATATAATAAATATCCAACAGTGCCTGATACCTCAAAAAAGCTCGATTTATGCATAGTGCAAAATAGCAGATATATTAGGTTGTCAAATTATCAAATTTTCATTTAAAAATATTCTCCATGCACTACTAAAAATCAGCTTCCTTTTTTCAGTCTGTATTATTCTTATGGAATATATACCAAGTCTATAAATGGCACCACACATAACTTCTTCATGTAACCTACAGTCTGTCTGTCTGTCTGCTAAGCCTCCCCAGAGCCTATTTCCAATTCATAATAACAGCGTGTACCATACAATAACAACATGTATCCTACCATAACACGAGTGCTGTACCCTGATATTTTGACCACACCATACTGACTACGAGCAAATTCAAAATAGATGATCTGCGAACTAGCTGATCTGCCGACCAAATATGGCCTGCCCCACATAAAAGCAGCACCATTTAATCCCCCGATGGTCTCCCCGCCTCCACACACGCCATTAAATGGATTAAATCTGAGCTTCGAGCTTTACTTGCGAGGCCCCTGCAGTGCCAGCATGTGTGGAGGTGGGGAGACCATCAGAGGATTAGGCGATGCTGCTTTTCAGTAAGGCGGCCATCTTTAGTCCACGGCAGGCGCTGATGTAAGCTGTCTTCTGGGTCTTCCGGAAGACGGTCAGATTTTCAAGTTTACATTGATGGGTATCATATGTTTTCTGTCGGAAGACGGTCAAAATGGAGGATGGACCAACAAAGATAGTTGTGAAGACTGTCAGAAAATATCTCTGAATCCGCCCCTGCACGGATCTATTTGTTCTGAATGTCCTCTATAACATTATCACAGTCTGTATTGTGGCTGTAACAGTATATAACACCACAGATGAATGCAGCTTACAGCCCCCAGCTATGTGCTGATCCAATTGCCATCTTTTGTCAAAGAATTGATTTAGAACAAAATATTGTATTTCACTCACTTTTTTTCATTCCATTACCTCAGTATGTTTCTCTTTTATTTACTTTGTCTCTTTATATCCTCTTTCAACTTAAAAGGTTCAATGACTGTTCAAAAGAAAGAAAAGTATCTATAGTTAATCATTTTTTATTTGCTACTCCCTTACTCTTTCAAGTCTGTGTTTTTCTGTCTGTTTGTCCATCAATCAGCATGTCTGAAAATCTGCCATTCTGTTAATACATCACTCTTCCATCAATCATCCTACTTAAATGTACCTGTACTTTATATGCTACAATGGACCAATTCCCTTCCTGTATTACATCTAATCAAATACAGACTGGGCATTGACCTCAACATGGTTTTACTTGTTGCAATTTGCACAGTACATCCAAAACAGATTGCATCGGTTATTTTGCATCAGCATTCGTGGCAGCTGCCAACAACAGTTACGTTATAGGATATAATAGATCCTTCTCCTAACTCGCCAGTAGCAGCAATAATGAAAGTAAAGTTTTAGCCAAATTAAGGAGGTTATAATGAAAAACAACACTTAATTCAAACTACGGTAATATCTTGCCAATATTACCATCAGAAAAATCTGGAATTTTTCCAATTTGAATTTTAGGTGAAAAATTTGAATCGCTTCCCTGTACACATTCAGCAAAACAAAACAGAATCATGCGTTGAAAATCAAAGCACTGCCTCCTGTTTAGACAAATATGTATGCGCAAATGTGAAAACCTGTCAATTCAAAAATATGGTGCCATTCATTGCTCTTATCATACTCTGTTGTTGTTGTTTTTTAAACGTGAAAACCTGTCCATAAAAATATGGTGTCATTTTTTGCTCTTACCATACTGTTTTTTTTTTTTTTTTTGCTTTCTGTGATACTTTTTTTTAAACAGCAGAGAATCGGTGCATGTGCATTAAGACCCTTATATTCATAGCTGGTTTTGCAGAGTTATTCGAATTGCTGCCAAAAATCAGGTTCGCTCGCAGGATTTTTAAAAAACAGTTAACAGATATGCATTTATACTACACAACTGTAATTATTTGAAACGCATCTCAATTTGCTATTTATCATGATAAATGGCTAAAGCGTGAACATGGTATAAAAAAATTAACAAATAAATAAGGAAAGAAAAAGAAAAAAAAACAGCTGAATATTGTCACCTACTAACTCCAACAAAATTAATAAGATAATTTACATCTAGTTGCTCACATGTCCCTAGTTTTGTGTATCATAAAGAAACCATTATATGTAAAAAGCCCAGGAACCTGTATTCTTCGTAGTGATTCATCACCTACTTCCAGGCAATTCCAGATCTCTGCACGATACGTACTTCCATCAAAACAACTGAGCAACTCAAGTGATTCACCCTGCTCTTATAACTTCTGTTCATCAACTGGTTTCCCCAATCTCTTTGTGATGAAACTGCATAATACTGGAAAATTACACTGCCTAGAACAAAATGATTCAAAAACAGGGAGAGAGGGAAAAAAAAAAATCAACAACTTCCCAATGGTTCTCCAGACAAATCATCCAATTGAACAGTGATCCACTCTAATGTAGCATCATCCAATTCATTAGATGTCATTTCAATGTCAAGTTGCTTCAGTGTTGTGTTTTGGCTGCACAATGCTGATAAACCTTATTGCCTCAGAAAACAGAATGCCTATAAAAACTAGGAGAACAGAGCTGCGATACTGCTACCAGGTTTTGTACCACCAGCAGGATTATATATATATATATATATATATATATATATATATATATATATATATATATATATATAAACCATGCCGCCTCCTGGTGTTGATAAGATTAGAGAAAAGCTGGAGATTATGTGAGCACGTTGGAAATGAGGAGGCATGTTAATCTCTTACCGTAAACTTATTGCATTAAGGAGAGAATCCCTGTGGAGTTGGATCGATCAACGTAGAATGATGGTTTCATTGGGAATGACCCCTTAGACCAGTGTTTGCCTCTTAAGAAAAATTAGTTGCTGGACTGAAAGCCCAGCCATCTTGAAAAGTAGCCGGACTGAATGTCTGTCGGGTGGGAAAACTTTTTAGCCCGTTCTGAAAGTTGTCAGCCCCGGGCAGACGGTCCAGCGTTAGTTTCTAACACTGCCTTAGACTGAAGATTTAGACTGCTGACCTCTTTGCCATAAACCTGCTTCGCTACCACACAACCACCCCCTTTATTACCACATATTTTCCCTAGGATAAGGCTCCATAATGCACAACTTCCTGATGTATCTAAGATAAAAAATACCACAATGCTCGTTGGACTGACTTGATTTTTTAACAGTCAGTGAGCTTAACCTGTTAAGTAAATCCAAAGCAACAAAAAGCTGAAAATGAAGAGGTATGCCTTTAATTTTCCTTTTTCGCAAGCCTATTGTCCTTTAACTCACTTCCTGTATTCCAAAAATCTGAAACAAACCAGGAGTTGACAGAAACATCTTAGGTAAGCCTTCTAAGACTTTAAGTCTCCTAAGCTCCTTACCTCAAAGTATTTGTGCTATCTAATCTCACAATTAAATCTGATGACAACTATGGTCTCCTTAGTAAGGAAAGTATCAACTAACACTTTTAAGAGTGCATTCAGAGCAGTGGACTTATAAATCTGCAGATCAGATATGGTGATCAACTAAGATCGCATTCACAACGAGTTGAGCCAGGCTTTACAAATCCTGGGGACTAAATATGGCAGACGTACATGAAAGAAAAACCGCCTAATCTTTTAATAGTCTCTCCGCCTCTCACACTCCTCCCCACACGTCGTCCCTGCGGGGGGACAGTCATTAAATCTCGGCTCCATTGGGACGACACATGGGGAGGCGTATGAGAGGCTGAGAGACTATTAAAAGATTAGGCGGTTTTTCTTTCATGTACGTCTGCCATATTAAGTCCCCAGGATTTGTAAAGCCTGGCTCAACTCGTTGTGAATGCAATCTAAAAAGCTTGTTACTTAATTCCCAATTAGACACTGAATAGATTCCTCGCGGGGATTACGCAACAAACATTAAAGTGGGTCGGCCATATTTGATCCGTGGATCTGTTAGCCTGCTGTTCTGAATGTGTTCCAAGTTGACAATATTTTCATAAAATAGTTGAACAATGCTGTGACTTATGCAAATTCATGCCACCAGCTAGTAGCAGACAGTCAGGCTAAGTGAGGACAAAAGATGAGAATTTACAAAGGAAAAAAAATCCATGAATATTCTGCTGAATTTCTATCCCTCATGCACTTCTCAAATTCCAGTTCTGAAACAACATACATCCAAATGAATGCGGCACAATGCTATATAAAACCACAATGATGTAACTCACTGACGTCAGAATATCCCTGCCATTAAGTAATAGGTAATGTCAAGAAGTAATTAAAGATAGGATTTCCAAATGATCAACCTGAGTCCTTGACTTACTTTGGATATATTACGTGATGTTCATGTGGAAGAAGGATTGAAAATAAAGATAATCTTTAGCTCCTGGTCAATCTGCTCGTTAATGTGTTTTTTCTCAGACTGTCTGTCTGTCTGTCTGACTGTCCACCTGCTTGCACACCTGTCTGACAACCTTCCTGTCTGTCTGTCTGTCCGTCTGTGTATCTATCTGCCTGAAAAAGATAACACCCTATGCCTCAAATTAAAACTATTAACCAGTTTACTTCCTGCTCACAATTCAAATAACTGGAGTTTTACTGCCAATAAAAAATTAAACCAGACATTAGATGAAAAGAAATGGTGCAATTGTTACATACAATTCTGCCTATTCCTTTGCAATTTAGGTGTGTTTCCATTCACCTTGAGTCTACCCAACTTGGGAACACCCATCTTGGAAACCTGGATGCAGATAGCTATTTCATCATAGGACATCAACTGAAGGATTTTTGGCTCTATAACCTCAATTAAGAAGGTTGAGGTTGACAGAGCAAAATACAAACTGCCCGTTGAGACAGATGATCACTTATGTCGGCCTAACTTCACTGGAAATGCGCCCTAAGTTGTTTTGCAGACAACGGTAACTGCCTTGATGGGTACACTAGTCCGACAATCATCTTCAGCCAGACAGGGTTACAAAGAGGATACATATTCAATGCTACTTATCAGTTATCACTGCAGCTTTTCTGGTTTCTAGTGTCAGTCAGGATTATTATGCCATGCTTTCCAGAGGTAAAAAAACCTCTACGGAATCCTTATGCATGTATATGATGCATGTGCAGTGAGCATCTTCTGAATGCTGCACTTTAGATTATGTAGACCTTGGCTTTCAATTGTAGGGGAAGGAAGGGCACTGGTAAACTGGTAAACACACAGGCCTTATAAACAAATCTAGTGTTTACTAACACTACCTGTAGATCTTTTAGCACTAACATCCATATTAACCTCATAACCCACAAATTAACCAGCACTACCAGAGTGGATGAATGTTAGTGCTAGGTATTGCTTTGTTGGTGCTAAATAAATGTGCGGTGTGTTGGTTAATTCGTGGGTTGAGTGGTTAGTATGGGTGTTAGTGCTAAAAGATTTGCGTGTAGTGTTAGTAAACACCTAATCCATTTATAAGGCTGTAACACAGGTCTGAGTAAAAACTGGAGTGTGGACACCATTGGAGCTATTATGCAGGGTTTTTTTAAATAATGCTTCTGTACAAACATTTTGTTCATCACTACAATCCATGAAGGATAACATCACGATAATCTAGAAGTTAAAAAAAGGGAAATAAAAGCAAACAAGACATGATATTATTTTGCACCCTCAGCCGCCCTGGGAGTCAAAGCTTCAGATCACTATAATATCAGTACTAGTATCCTTCAAACATAAGGCATTTATTACCTCTGCCAAGGAGGTTATGTTTTCACCCCTGTTTGTCTGTCTGTCTGTCATCAACATAACTCAAAAAGTTATGGACTGATTTTGATGAAATTTTCAGGAACTGTCAGAAGTGGGCCAAGGAACAGATGATTAGTTTTTGGTGGTGATCCGGGTCAATAATCAATAATAATCAAAAATCGCTGCCTTGGTGGAGGTTTGTGCTCTGGGAGTGCTGTTCTAGTTTAGTATTGCAATGGTCTTCATACTTTATGTACTGGGTTGCAATCTTACCACTAAATTACTATTATTACTCAGATACAGAGGCCTTGTCCAGTAGATTTTAATTTCAATCACTTTCACCAACAGATTTTTTTTTTGGCTGCACATGTCATTAGGTTGTTTTTTCCCCTCTCCCCCCCCCTCCTCCCCACCCCTGTGAACTTGTCATAATCAGACTCCCAGTTGGGGATAAACCATCCACAGTTAGTTGAACCCAACTTAAGTGGAAACACGTCATACTTTTGTGGTCCAAAATTGAGAAAATGGAATGCCCGAGTCATTAGGTTTACCAGTGCATTGCATACTTTCACCAATGAATGCCATAGAGTGATAATGAGAACATTATTTTTCTGCGAAATAACGTCATATACTAAACATGACATGACTTCAGCTCGCACTGTCTGGAGTGGTATTAGGTAATAGCTTAGACAAATGCCTGTTATGCGTGCACTATTGACATGGAAATCAACCCATAACAGTTTTTCAAGGATAAACAAAATGACAGACTATTGTTTGTACTGCCATCATGTTTTTCAATCTTTGTAACACCTTCCATTTTGCATTTTAAAAGTATTTCACCTTTATTAAAATTTGAATTCAACTGTTTTATTTTTTAAAGGCAAAACAATAAATATATAAATAATAATTTGGGCCAAATGACACCAACTTTTTAAAGATTTCAATAATATGAAAGCAACCAAAGTGTAATCCTCTCTATTTTTTATATCAATGNGAGTTTTTAAAGGATAAACAAAATGACAGACTATTGTTTGTGCTGCCATCATGTTTTTCAATCTTTGTGACACCTTCCATTTTGCATTTTAAAAGTATTTCACCTTTATTAAAATTTGAATTCAACTGTTTTATTTTTTAAAGGCAAAACAATAAATATATAAATAATAATTTGGGCCAAATGACACCAACTTTTTAAAGATTTCAATAATATGAAAGCAACCAAAGTGTAATCCTCTCTATTTTTATATCAATGCTTATGTTTAAGAGAAAGCAAACACTTCTCTACAATATTCAGACTTCAGTGGAAAGAGGCACTTGTTTGTGTCAGATGAAGCTAGTTTTGTGGCTAATTACAACTTCCTATCATTCCTTAAAAATAACACTGAAATTCAAAGTTATGCAAGGATGCTTTAAATGCTGAGAGACAGAAAAGAATATCTATTGAGGTTGGGAAAAAATTGGATAACACGCTATGATGAAGTGATGGTGTGATAAACGTGTTCACCATCATACAAGGAAGTATTTCGTGCTAGTTATTTGTGACCTATGCCTTGTTTCACACCTAATTGATCTGATTTCTCCTATAAACATCTTGCAGTTATCTTGACAGCCTTTGGGTTGGAAGTAATCTTTATGCTTTTTATAACCTACATCATTAAATTTCCTCGAGTTACTTAAAACAACTGCCAGGAATTTTTAAAAAAACCCAATATATTACATACATGTTGTATTGGGCAGACATAAACATAAAAACCATAAAAATTGATAAATAGTAAAAGAGAAATATCTGCAACTTGGATTTTGCGATATGTGTATCCGTACTGCATATTATCTGAGGTAACATAATTTCTTCCATTGGAAACAATGTTGTAATTATTAATCAATTCTAAAAGTTTTCTTACCTTTTGTGATTTCTTCCTAGTAATTTCCTGATTAATTATAGTATTTCACTGGCGTATATCTGAAAACAGAATAGGCATCATGTAGAACTATGTTTTGACAATTTAAAAATGACTGGAAACTGTCAAAATAAAAATCCTTTGCCTCAAAAATGATGCAGAATATATATATATATATATATATATTTTTTTTTTTTTTGGAACCTATTTAGACCCTACCACTGAACCGACACTCATACTTTCTACTGGAACTTGCATCGTAATTACTGTGGGATTTCATCAGACACTTTCACTGAACTTTGAGCCGATTTATCTCCATTCACTCTCCAGTCGACGGATTCACATCGGACTTTC
>NW_019773624.1:43966-69290 GCF_001039355.2 Lingula anatina | reverse complement strand
GGGGGGCAAAATAAAGCAAAAATAGCGTTGAAGCAAAAACAATGTAGGTCTATTTAGGCCTATTCTAGTTTCTAGAACAATGTGAAATCTACTCCGTTCTAAGCCTATTTTTGTTAAGTCTCATTAGTTTCCGTGTATTTTATTCATATGACTTAATTGAAAGCAGGGCTTAATTGAAAGCAGAGCCATGTTTTAATACCGATGACGTGCACCAAAGTGCAACTGTCACATATCAGTCATCTGATGATAGGAAACTGAAAAAAAAAAGTCTCACCATATGAATGAACTCCAACCTATTAAAAATCTCTTAAAATTGTATAAATGAGGTGTATAAACCAAGATCTCATCGAGTAAAAAATTAAAGCAGAGAAGAATGTGCATTTATGACTCTTTGACATTGAAATAAAGCATTCAGAACAGAGAACTTGATCTAGATCCAATATGCCAATTTCCACTCTATTCTTATCAATCTGACTTGTGTTATCAAAGAAGTTGACGTCGCACAGCCAAATGACGTTGCAAACGTCACAACCAATGTTTGATCACGCGCGCATTATGACGTAACGCTGCCAAGGAAAGCGTTGCTAGGCGATTAAACGCCCAAGTTGGATATTGACTTGGTCACGAGGATTATTTCTCGCGCAAATTTCAGCAATTTTATTTGATATTAGTGAAGTAGCCATGACTACCAGAGAGAATTCGTTTAGTGGACATGCGAAGAAGAGGATCAGACACTCGAATGATCCTATTCCACACTGGAAAAAGACAAAATGTCTTGAATATTTGGAGGCCGAGGAGGAACCGCCATGTCAACTTACAAGTCTGCCTCCAGAGCTCATGGAGCAAATTGTTCAGCATCTTGACACCAAGAGCTTTGTTCAATTTTCCCGCACTTGTAAGACATTTCAAGCATTGTGCCGTGATCCATACTTTTGGAAGCGACACGTTGAGGTAAGACCATGTACCAGTCGATAACTATAATACATCAACGCATCTATTCTCTATTCAAAACAAACTAATTTTAACATACCTTTCTTTTTTTTTATGATACATTCAGTTTTCCGCGATTATCGGTGCTTTTTTGAAAAAAAAAGTCCAGGGGCATTTCATGGCGTGTAAGTCAAAACTTAAATTACCTCTTTCAGAACGTGTATGATTCCGGGTTTGGTAAATATCTCATGAGAATCCCAGACCCTGCACTGGCTCCCAAGATGGTGTCAGCGCTGCTGTACAAACTGCAGTACGTAAAAGGTCTGATCTACGAGAAGGAGTACCAAGGGTTAATGGCGGGAGATCCAGAAGTGATCACGTGTCTGTACGCACTGGATGCTAAAGACCCCTACTGGCAGCGAGGCAAACAGTTCCTTTTCTCCCAAATGTTGAAGCTATTCAACTTTCCGCTGCATTATTTCCAAGGTAAATACATGATTATTCGCCCAGATCCATGTTGATTTAAGATATTCTAACAAAGCGGAGTTTTACTTATGGGCCCATTATTTTGATTGAAAAAAAAAAAAAAACAAGTAAAAGTAAAACGTATGTCTTATGCACATCATCAAAAACTTTATGATCTTTGTATTCTAGATCAAGATGAATCTTCGATAGACGACATGGACCTCAGCTGGGGTGGTCTACTGTCCCTGCACCGGCAGCGAATGAACCGCCCCGGTTGTGATGTCAAGTTTTACGACTATTACATGGAATGCTTAGCAGATAGTGAGTAGCTTACCTTAATACGAACTCGTTCTGTGAATACATCGATGTGGGGATATGATTTAGGCTAAATACCAAAGTGTTTTAAAGTGATCGCTATGCCTAGTGATTTTAGGACATGAAAATAATGATATGTATGTGTGATATATATACAAGCAATGTGTACATTTTTCTTCCAATTTCATCGTACATTTTTCTCAAATTTCTTTATTTAAGTGGTGAAGTGTGGGCTTTTTACCTCGAGTGTAATACATAAACCATTTTTAACGAATTTGGGGACGAGTAAACCCCCTTTAATAATATTTTAACGTATACGCCATGATTTCATGTCGCAAAGAGAAAAAAAATCAAATTACCACTTTTTCCGTCAACCATTTAAATCGTGCGGAATCTAAAAGTCATGGCGAATGAAAAGGATCAAATGTTGATGGCACAAAGGAAATCATCATTTGCTCCAGTAAAATTCTGTAAGTGTTCGTTTTTCGCGGGGAATATCTGTACTGTGTACCTGTAATGTGTAATGTGATGTATAGTAAAGAATTTTGTATGATATCTTAAAAAGAACATCTTTACTGTTACAGATTACATCATAATAGAAGCTCTATACGATGCTTGCGTACAGACAGTAGAAATAAGGACACTCGCTCGACTGTTGGAGGGCCACAGGTCGGCTGATACCCCCATATTTAAGGCCATACGTGACGTTCAAATATTAGGTAACTACAAACGCTCCTCCTTTAAAATTTGATTGATTGATTCTGAAATCAATTTAACACTTCTGTTTCAATTATTAGAAATGCTAGATTTATCCTGAAGAGGTGTCTCTTATATATTTTGATTTTGATTTATTTGTCTTGTTTTGTTAAAGATGGAGACGAGGTCGACGAACTGTACGATATGGCCGAAGAATTGAACCTGGGACAGGGGCCCATCGTGGATATGCTAATGGACCACTTATTCAAAACCCACCCATTCTTGATGACAAACAAGGCCAAGATTCGAAATGGAGAATTCGGTAAAAATAGAAATAATTGTTTTTTTAGCTGTTTATCCATTTATTTATTTATTTATTATATTTTTGTTATTATGTTTTTTTCAAGGAATACCTTCGTTAATTAGATGCTGATACGACAAAACTTCAGGTGTGAGTAATAATTGTATTGAATTGATTTGAATTGAATTAAATTGAGAATGTATTTGGTGAAGTAACTCAGAAGTCACTGTGACTGAACAATAAATATTACCCGATTCGTCTTTTTCAGACCTCGACCTCGTATTGAGGTACATGAACAACTGCGCCGACTTATACAGCGTTGTGGACCAACAGTACAAATCATGGTGCTTGTTCAACGAGTACGACTTGGACTCACTTGAGCATTACGAGTCACTTGGACAGCGGTATTATGAAGTGCAGACATTGTACACCTCTTTTCTCTGGGATTTGCATTATCGCCAGAGTCCTTACGGTGCTCTGTGGGACCCCGGTAGAGCCAAGGAGGAAGTGGTGTGTTGGATGAATCAGTTGTGGGCCTACGGGGCGGATATCTTGATCCGCCAGATGGCGGTAAAGAGGATGGTTCAGAAAAATGCTTGGTTTCATTTGATGCCCGAGGTTGAAGGGTCAAAGTGGTACAGGTGAGAGTTTTTTTCTTTCTTTCCTTATTTTTCTGACATTTTGATACACAAAAGGCATTTTTCTAAACTTTCTTGATGCGTGCGTATTTGGCTTCAGGTACCTACAAGTGATATTGTCGGATATCTGGATAATATAGCTCAGAGGGTTGGGGGTGGGAAAGGTCGTGGACTTTGAACAAACCGCCCTTTTGGCAGGTGAAGTTTCACTCTGACTCAAAATTTGGTATAAGTCTAATGGAATTTCTCACGTTGGGACAATTAACGGGTTGAGTAGGTTCACTTTTTAGAAAAAGGACCACTCCTTTGAAATTACCAGCAACACACATATGCTATTAGATCCAAAATCAAAAGAAATGTATTTACTGAATACTACTGGACAGTGGACCCGTTCACTATTATATTCTCAATCTCAGGGTACCAACATAGCGTTTATTCCACGTATGGGTGCTCCTTTCTTTCAGTCAATATTTGGAGGAAGGCGACACAAGTCCGATCGCTCTGTCCAAGCTACAGGAAGAACTATCCCGCAAGGAACAAATTTTCTGCGCATTGAAAGAGATGAATGTTGGCCAGAGGGTGCATCGGACTCAGAAACGCCTGATAAAACTGTTGCTGCCCCAAGCTTGCCACAGGGATGTAACATATTATGGTAGGCCTAAGTTATCTGTGTGTCGATTTCAATTCTTTTATATCATTTATTAAAAAAATTTTCGGGAATTGATAAATGATAAATATAATGAATGGTCTGTGTCATATATTCTTTTTATTGACATTTTAAATTGAAATAAAAAAAAACTTTCGTTTAGACTTCAAATTTTTTCCTGTAGGCCTTTTTTTGAAATTTATTTTTCGCTGCAGTGCATTGTTCAATATTAACAACACAGTATCATTCAGCACAGTGTAAATCTGATAAAAAAAAATAGTTCACGTTTTGTATTAAATTTCAGACGGCCCTATTCCATACGGACCTTGCACCAGGGCCCTGCAGTATCGCAGACTGCACAAACTTGTGAGCGACTACATTGACACAGGGAAAGAGGAAACATTGGGAGAAATTTGGGACTTCATCATGTTTAAATTGAGAAGTTTCTTCGTTGAGGAGGAACATCTGCGAGTCCCTAGCCACAGCCGGCAGCGCGGACGTAGATATAGGAGTAGGAGGAATGTTGCCGTGAGAGAATCTCGGTGTGCGGGCGGCTTTGTAACAGAGGGCCACGCCCAAACGACTGCGTGTACTACAAGCCTAAACAACAGCGCATCTGTCGTTAGAGATTTTGTTGGACTTGAATGCGTTGGCAGGAATACCATGCAGGTTTTTGACAGTGGATTTGCCTTTGAATTTCACAACTCTCGTAGTGCATGAACTGGAGTATACATTACGTCTACCACCGAGAGTTGGCCGGTTTGTAATTTGTATATCTAAAATTTTTTGAATTTTTAAAAGAACCCTCACGATCATTGTTTCCATCTGCATGGGTTCTTCGACTTAAGAACTGAAAGCATGGGGTTTCTGTGTACCGTTATCCACATGGACGCTCGCCATGATCATGCACCTATAAATAGGTAGGCTACATGTCAAGTATTGGATCTTGCCTGTGTATGGTCGCAGTGTAAAAGATCATAGTGACAATTCACATATTAATGGTTATATTATGTCAAGCTCAGTATTTCGATTGTACTGCAAAATGCGTATTAGGATCATGCACTGTTTTGATTTTGTTTTAGAAAGTTTACGCATAAGAAATGGTGGATTTTACACACTTTTGGACTGTGCAATATCTATACATATATATATTTGTTACAAGGTCAATTTTATGTAGATTTGACTTTTAGAAAAATATTACATAGACGGTGAATCCAGCAGTATACATCGTCAAAATTGCACAAGACGGTCAATTAAAAAAAAAAAAAAAGGATTAGGATTTTCTTTAATAGGTCGGTATGTAGTAAATGTGAGACAATTGAACAAGTCTACGCATTTTTAATTTTTTTAGGATCACTGAGCAGCCTGGTCAGTGATGATCCATATATTAATGGTTATATGTCAAATTTTGTTTTACCATTGTACTGTAAAATGCGTATTAGGATCATGCACTGCTTTGATTTTGTTTTAGAAAGTTTACGCATAAGAAATGGTAGATTTTACACACCTATGGACGGTGCAATACCTATACACATATATTTATTATAACGTCAATTTTATGTAAATGTGACTTTTAGAAAAATATTACATAGACGGTGAATCCAGCAGTATACATCGTCAAAAGTGCACAAGACAGTCAATTACAAATGAAAAAAAAAAAAATAATAATGATAAAAAAAGAATTTTAAATTGGTCGGTATGTAGAAAATGTGAGGCAATTCTACAAGTCTAAGTATTTAATTTTTTTTAGTATCACTGAACAGTCTGTTTAATGATGATTCATATTAATGGTTATATGCCAAATTTTGTTTTTTTCCATTGTACTGTAAAATGCGTATTAGGATCATGCACTGTTTTGATTTTGATTGAGAAAGTTTACGCATAAGAAATGATTACATAGACAGTGAAGCCTGCAGTATGCTTCGTCAAATTGCACTAGACAATCAAATACAGATAAAAAAGTGATCTTCGAAAATTGGTCGATATGTATGAAATGTGAGTCAGTTGTACAAGTTTAGGTATTTAAATTTTTTTAGGATCACTGAACGGTCTGTTTAGTGATATGTTTAGTGATGATATTAATGGTTATATGCACAATTTGTTTTTCCATTGTACTACAAAATGCGTATTAGGATCATGCACTGCTTTGATTTTGATTTAGAAAGTTTACGCATAAGAAATGATAGATTTTACACACTGATGAACGGTGCAATACATAGACAGTGAAGCCAGCAGTATACATTGTCAAAATTGCACTAGGCAGTCCAAAAAAAAAAAAAAAAAAAAAAAAAAAAGAGTAAGGATTATTTTTAATTTGTCGTTTCGTAGAAAATGTGAGTCAATTGTACAAAGCTAAGTATTTTTGAAATTGTTTAGGATTCCTGAACAGTCTGTTTAGAGATACCCATCTCCATGTCAAAGTATATTTTAAATGTCGCATAGATCTATATTTTCATACAAATGATTACTCACATGCGTAACTATACTTTACAGTGTATGCACTGTATCACAATGAACCATATGTGTGCATTTCTATACATATGTTTTTGAATATAGAAGTGTCTTTGTATGATGTCATACAATATGTTGAATAAGGACCAGTATTTGGTCTGTACTTGTCAGTATGCGGAGACATATTTATAGCATACGAATAAACATTATGCCATAAATATCAATTTCGTTTTTTGAATTTTTTCAAGCTCGATAACTTTGAAAAGCCAACTTAAAGAAATGAATATATCGACAAACAACGAAGAGGGGTTTGCTTTTAAAGGCAATGTTGCGAGACTTTGATCACTCTTGCTTTAATAACAAAAAGTTTTGAAAATTTTGCAATTTTGCCAGTAAAACTTTGAATGACGGAGTACGTGATAAAGATAGAGATCAAATATAAACAAAATTTGATTACTTGTGATTAAAAGTTACGATGTATTTTAGATGTAAAAAGATGTAATTTTTCAGTTTCACCTTAAAATTTTGGTCATAAGCTTCCATTGTGGACTGACAAAATAGCTTGATTTGCATGCATTTTGTGGTGCTTCAAATCATAATTCTGAACACAAATTTCAAATGAGTAAGATCAGTGATTTTATTGAAATACAATGCCAAAAAATGTAAGATGTAAAATTCAAGAAATTATATGACATCTCATTTCGCAAAACTAGACTTTCCCCCGCCAAGCCAAATGTCACTACAAGCAGCAGATGCTCCAAAGATGCAAACGTTCTCTAAAAAAACATCGCCACAGAATCTCGGTTCTCCCGGCAGCGCTGCCGCCTTTCCCAAGTCACGTGCAAATCTCGATGATCCGGGCCAAAATTCTCACACATTACCACAGCTGTTACTCTTTGACCTCAACAACAAAGTGTCCTCAAGCTAGGACACCCCAGTGTCAGCAAAGCTGAACAACCCAGTGCCGTCACACCACGAGGACAGCCTGTATAAGACTTCCATGGTCCGGCATACAGGACAGTCCTCGACCGGAACAGCGCCTGGGTCGCTTGAAGAGGTCGCCAAGCGCGAGCCACGACGCCGTGATCAAACATCGACTCTTCACACCTCCACTTACAGCGACCTGGTAGTCGACAACAGACGCCACAAGGATTGCTTCCACCCCGTTTTGACATTTTAAAGAGCGCATTATTCTCAATGGTGCCCCCGCGCTTGGAATGGCAAGTTGCTTAACGAGGTAAAATCCAATTTAACGTCTTGAAATGCCATAAATTTTCCGAATTTGTACAACTTAAGGATCAACTAAAGTGAATACAAGGACAGATTTTTGGTTACATGCCCGGTTGACGTACAGTATTCACAGACAATACAATGCGTTTTACATGTTTTCAGTACAATGACACCCAGAACTAACTGGCTACAAGATATTCTAGGTCATACTAGTTCAGTTATTTTCAATGGTTCGCAAGATCATTAAATCAACTAACACTTAAGTAATTTATCAAACAAAATAACAGTAATTTGCCAAGAAAGGTGACATGAATAATCTGAATATTAAAAAAAAATATATCTCAGATACCAGAAAAGGCGTCTCGTTTCTAACACTTACGCCATTTAGCAAACAAAATAATATAATAGTACTTTGCCGAGAAATGTGACATGAATAATTTAAAAGATTTTAAACAAAAATACCTCAGGTACCACAAAAGGCATCTCGTTTGTAACACTTACGCAATTTAGCAAAACTAAATAACAGTACTTTGCCGAGAAAGGTGACATGAATAATTTAAAAGATTTAAAAAATATATATCTCAGATACCAGAAAAGGCGTCTCGTTTGTAACACTTACGCAATTTAGTAAAACTAAATAACAGTATTTTGCCGAGAAATGTGACATGAATAATTTAAAAGATTTTAAACAAAAATGTCTCAGATACCAGAAAAGGCGTCTCGTTTCTAACACTTACGCCATTTAGCAAACAAAATAATATAATAGTACTTTGCCGAGAAATGTGACATGAATAATTTAAAAGATTTTAAACAAAAAAATCTTAGACACTAGAAAAGGCATCTCTTTTCTAACACTCACGAAATTTAGCAAGCAAAATAGCTACTTTGCCGAGAAAGGTGACATGAAAAATTTGAAAAAATTTAAGCAATAATATCCAAGATGCCAGAAAAAACACCTCATTCTTAACACTTGATTTTAGCAAAACTAAATAACAGGACTTTGCCGAGAAAGGTGACATGAAAAATTTGAAAGATTTTAAACAAAAATATCTTAGACACCAGAGGCGTCTCTTTTCTAACACTAACGTCATTTCACTAAACAAAATAACAATACTTTGCCGAGAGAGATGGCATGGATAATTTGAAAGGTTTTTAACAAAATTATCTTAGATACCAGAAAAGGCACCTCGTTTCTATCACAGAAAATAGTGCGTAGTATTAATTTATCTTTTGGGCATAACAAAATGTAATTTGATTGAAAAGCTATTGTTCTAAAACTCTCAAACTTAACAGATCTAGACCAATTATAACCAATGAAACAAACCAAAGTGGAATTCTGTAGCATGTGAGTGTAAAATATAATATATGAACTGTTTGTCTTACACAGAATATAAATACCCTATATTTTGCTGATTTGCTGATGTGATATCACAGAGTAAAATAACTAGAATAACTGACTCACTATTGTAGCACAACTGAGTACATGGTAAATAAGCGGTGAATTTATAAGTCACAACTGAGCAAATATTAATACCCTGAAGTTTTTGAATTTCTGAATTTTGGTTATGAGGAAGCAAATAGAATGATATACTTTAGGATGAAGAAAAAGAAAACCATATACACTGCTTCTCTACTGGATGGCATTTGCAGAAAGGCAAACACACTACACGTGTCTTTTAGTTGTTGCTGTGAGCATTGTCTTTGACCTGGCATCTGCTTTTGGTCTGGCGCCTGATCTGTCTGAGAGGATGGCTCTTAACAGTTGTGACCAAATGCTCAACACCTCCATTCCTCTTGCTGGCACGAGGTTTAGCTGTTAGGCCCTGGCCATGTATATCAATGGCTGGAAGTTTGAGATCCTCAGCCTTGTCCTTAGTCATGGTTGGTAGTGGACTCTGGCTCAGGGGGGGGCAGTTTGGCAGTAGGAGGAGGGGCGGGGATAAAGTTTCTGAAATTAAATAAGAGTGCACATTTATGAACTCGGAAAGAAATCGTGCTTCCCTGAAAGGATTTGACCTAAGAAATTTGGGACAAGACAGCAATGCTAATACCCCCTTTACACTGGACGGCGTCCTTTCTGCGTCCTTTCTGCGACCAGGAAATTTGACATCGCTGTGGTCTTAATAAGGAGGCACGAGCATTGATTTTGTATCAGAATGAATGCTCAATGATCGGCCAGTTGTCGGCACGTAAAGTATTATAATTTTTTAACTCTCAAATAGGGCCGTACTGCTGGACGCAGAAAGGAAGCCGTCCAGTGTAAAGGGGGCTTAAGGGAAGTCAATGATAAAAGATTGTAGTTGCAGTGATTGCACCGGCAGTACTAGAAGCACAACTAGCACAATCTCAGTCTGTCTGTCCACTTATGATTTGCATAAGTGAGAAGTGGTCCATGTGACCTGCTAGCATTTTCTGTGCTGAATTTGGCAGACATTTGAAAGTAGTGAAACAGGCATGACCTTAGCTTAGGAGATCTTAGAAGATAGCCAAAAAGTAAGCATATGCCATTTTTGTTATTGTTTAAAAGTTATGTTGTTCACACTTTATTGTTACATTAAAAGTGTATGTTTAAAATTACAGAATGTACTGTAGTTGCTACTAGTAAGTGCACTAGGGAAAGTGGCTTATTCTACAGCACCATTTTTATTGCACTTAATTTCATTTAGGTTTTAACACTAAAGTGAATGAGACTGAGTGTACATAGCCAACTTATTGAAGAAATAGGGAGTAAATGGTAAGTTTATGTTTTGACAATGTATAATTGCTTTGCTGGATATTCATGCTCCTAATGGGTTTAGTCGTGAGTACAGCTAACTGGATGTGCTATCAAAATCAAGCTGTAAAATTTATGAAATGACAAATATGTAGCTTTGTGTTAATGAGGAATTGGCTGCCTTTCATAAAAAGTGTTTGGAAATTGTGTAATAATATGTAAATTTGGTTTGATGAGATTGCTTTATGATATATTATTTATTTATTATTGTTATTTGTTTTCCTTTTAGTTTGATTGTTGATTCAAGAAAGAATAAAGAATACAGTACAACCTGTCTCCATTCCCTCTTGTTACATTTCTGTCTCCAAAGATAACCAGAGGAAACAAAACTCATGTTAAAACCTTACCCTTAGAATATGTGGGTTGACAAATTTAGTGATATGCAAGCAAGTACCCTTTCTGACTTTGATAATAACCATTATGATCATCAGATGATAACCTAAGCCTTATAAGCATTGCTAATAATAGATTATCATAAGAAACCAAAACTTGTGTGAATAACTCAGACATTAATGGCAGACTTCTTGAAGTGTGGTTTACAACCAGTACACAAGTAATTACCCCATCTGAATCAGTGATGTTGCCACATAGCCATGTCCACTCAAGATAATTGGTGCTGGTTCAGGAAGCCTTGTTTGAGGCATACTGGCTCTTCTCAGTGGAGTGTGTCTCTGACCATGTGCTGGTCTGCCTGCAGGGGGGTGTGGCAGGTGCAGGCCCTGAGGAAAGTGTGGATTTCTCAGTTTTAAATTTAGTTTTTCTTCTTCTTCTATTATATGTTTTTGTTCTTATATTCTTCTACTTTATTTTATTGTTGAAAGAAAATACAACTGTAAACTATCACAAATTATTAGAATTTTTTCACCAAAAGGAATGACTGCATTAGATTACTAACCCTGTACATACGTTTAACAAATTGCAAACATTTAAGTTAAAAAAGGATGAGCTAAATCTACAAATGAAACATCCCATGTGGTTTGATGGGGAAATTCTTACCACTGAAGTGGTACCAGTAGGGGCATTGACTGGGGTGAAACCAGCTTTGATCAAGGGGTTGCCTGGATGAGAAGAATAAAAATGAAATTGGTGTTTCCTCAAACTAAGATGGTGTTCACAAAGAAACTGTTGCACTAGGTTGTTCCAATTGAACCCTCAGGGACTCTGGCTGAATACAATCAGGTTAACTGACTCTGATACAACTAGTATGAATGCCAGCTTTGCATGTGTTGAACCTTCAGACTGTTGCTACAGCCCCTGTTCTACTACTCTGTAATGCCAGAGGGAGAAGTGTTATTCTGTCAAAATGTTTGCATTCAGGGAGCGTTCACGCAGAGTTAAATTGTTCTACATTGAACTATAGTTTCATTTTAAACACACCCTAAGAAAAAATTAAGGCTCCACATCAACAATGTTCTTCAAACAGAAGAATGGAACATGCTGTTAAACCAATATGGTATATATAGATACATCTTTCCACATACTTTGCCCTGGAATCCTTGATTTGAGGTGGATGACCTCTGCGGCAGCAGTTCCCTTCTGATAGGTCACAGTGGCAATTTGATGACCACCTTTCCATTTAACTTCAGGTCCATGGGTATCCTGTTAACGTGAACAACATGCAAATATTAATAATGGCCAATTAAAAATGGCACCTTAACAACACCTTATCATAAATTCTCTTTAAATGGAACAAATGTTCTCTTTTTTCTTTTTTTTTAAACTGAATTTCAGTGGCTATCTTTTTATTTCTATCTTTATTGAATTAGAGTTAAAATTGTATTTTTGTTTAAATTCTATAAACCAATCCACAATAATACTACTGTAAAGAATATTCCCAGTTAATCCACTCACAGGAAAAGGAGTTTTGGTGTATGAAGCAGTGTTATTAGCTGCTGGTTTTCCTGTAAGCTGAGGGAATTTTGCTACCTCTGGCAGCTTAGTGCTTGACACTGTTTGGTCTGTTTTGGTGCGAAAGTAACAGAAAGAACAGAAAATGACAAACAGAAAGGCTAAATAAATAAGTAAATAAACAAATAATAATAATAATAATAATAATAATAATAATAATAAAGAAAAAGAGCAATGCACAGAAGGGTAAAGAACAGTGGGAAGTGATTTTTTTAAAAGAAACGAAAGCAAGTAAGCAGGATTTGAAAATAGACAAAGCAAAGTACTAAAGAGAGCAAAGAAATTTAAACAGAAAAGATGTGAATTTGTTGAACAGTATGTGTGTGTGTGTGCGTGTGTCATTGTTTATTTTTACCTTTTTTCGCACAGTTTTCAAACTCTTTCTTCATGTCAGCAATGAAAGAGATGTGCTCTTCTGGTACAATGTAAGGAAGCCTGCCAGGAATCAAGACAAAATGTAAAATGGTTATTAATCAATTCCACATGACTCAAAGGCATTGATTTTATATAACATTTTTTAAAAAATTTTGTTATAAAAAGGATGGACCGATTAATAAACAATGTTTCATATATACATGTACTATAAACACTTGATAGCTATGGTACCTTGTATGAAACTGTATAAACTATCTCTACACCAATAACAAAAATGTGAATCGTGCTTAGAATGTCACTATTGTCGACTTACAAAGTCCAAATGTCGTCCTGTTTGGACACATGTCGCCTATGGCGACGGTCTCGATCTCTACCTGACTCGGGCATTACAAGAATCTGCAAGGAAAAAAAAAATCAAACGATTTATTTTACCACAGAATATGTTTTCGAACAATCACACTGCAATACACCATTAAATACCATTAAATCTTAACATTTTCATACAATTTATTCTTTGGTCCAAACATGCACATCTTCGAACTGAAATCGACTACTTTTCATGCTGCCCACAGCAATTCGTTCCGTTTTAGCGTTATGATAATTGATTCGTGTTATATTCATACTGCTTTGAGTAAGATAGATATGATCATTATTTAGTTAAAATCTTGTAAATTCACGAAGAAATGCAACCAAGAAGAAGTCGCACACTGACGCGGCTGCATGGCGACGGAAAATTTCGACAGACTACGATTAAACAATTTCCCATGAATTTTCGGTACTATTAAGCCTCAATATTTCGTACAGAGAAGAAGCTGTACTTAAATTATATGAATATGCTTTAATAATACCTACCTTTAACAATGATATAGGCAAATAATCAACTTGAAACGTAGATACAAGTCTCAACACTAGGAATCGCGAGTTGCGGTATACCACAATGCTTTGCGCTATTGTAAACAAAAGCTGCCGGCAGCGCCCCTGGTGAGACGAAATTAAATAAACGTTTTTCACGTTTTCATGCAATTTGTACTTGTATGATTAATTTTCGACGAAATGGAGAGCTTTGTTGCTGAATACGGCTATGAACATTTTGATTGCTTTTATATTTGCGCATAGCTTTCCACTGTGCAGTATTTTAACCTCAAATCCGTTACCATGCATTTTGCTGCAGAAACAAGAGGACCCATCTGTAGGCCTATGCTTTTTGTTACATCAAGAAGAAACAATGGACCAATTTTACCAGAAATGGACTGATTTTGCAGCTTTTTAATTATGTATTTTTACGACCGTTTTGATCTTGTATGCAAGTAACACGCTTACAGCACCAAACGAAATATATCTGTGGACTTTCCCGTTTTTTCTATTATCATATAAATAGGGGGCCTAACGCTCACCGTTTCGGAAGAAACAACCGAGCTGATTTTACTAATATGGCCAATAATGAATGCATTTCTGTAAAAAAAGAAATTCCATAGGAAAGAACATCGCAGGGCTAGCGTTCTGGCAACTCGACAATATAAGGGACTTTAATCAGTCTGCATGGGAGAAAAGTCTGTAGGCCTAACACTATAATAATTTTCAGAAATGTCCGCAGTCTATGGCCAAGAAGATCCAAGGGGCAAAGATCAGCTTTCCATGTTAGACCCTCCTGTGATATCGGCTCCTGGGCAGCTGTTGTGCTTTAATCACGCGTCACTGAGGGACACTTTCCGTCAGGTGGCGACACTGTATGGTACTTACCAGCACGTAGCGACACTCAGTGGCAGATGCTGAAAGTGAACCCTCGTTCTTTTTTTTTTTTAAGTTTACATGACCACCGCTGATAAAAAACAAACAAACAAACTAAAGACCAGCAACTTATATTTATTATTTCTCAAAACAATGACACAATACAACATAGTGGTTTTTCTTGGGAACCCATCTACAGAACATTACTTCTTCATCTGCGTTTAATGAATGTGTCTTGAGCTGTTCCCTAACAGAACAGAATAGAACATTGGGCGAGTGAGGGCAGGGAACTGGAGGGGGTGGGGGTGGTAGGGAGCACACCCGGCTTCTGGGCTGTGACGAGAGGTGAAATATTTTGACAATCTTTAAATCTAGGCAAATGTTTTCTGAAAACAAAATGGCAAGCCAATGTGAATTGCTTAAACAAATTAATCCATAAAATTGCAACAGACTTCTTATTAACTATATGGTTTTATAAGCAAAACTATGAAATTGAGTACTCGGGGGGTTGACGGTCAATAAATTCGATCGCAGTTTTTTCACTCTGTGGTTGCATCCTTTTCTTTCTCCGGGTCTTTTTCGACGGGGCTTTTGTTTGCCCAAACTCTAAGACCCATTAATTTAATCTTACACACAACATATACCTTGCTTTTTGGAAAACTGCACTTAAAATGGAATTCTGTTAATAAATCTCAGCTAAAATTAAACAATAAACCTCAGACTTTAAATCAACGATCCAAATTCTTTCGATAAAACCAAACCTTGTAAAGCAGCAAACGATCTTTGCCCAGACGCAGCTGGGTAACATGAATCGTGCTATGATAATAAAAATCGATACATCTATGTCTGGAAGAGGACCATTATTACTCAAATATTACACCAACGCCAGACTTAAAGCTGTTAACACCACAGATCAACGGAACGGGTGCTGGTTTGTTTTACAAAACGCCTTTAAGTTAAGTTTTTGAGCTTAGGCGACGGTAGGAAGCGTTTAGATTAGGTTATCCCTTGCTTTGTGGATGACTTTTCTTATCTTGTGATATGAAAAAGATTGTCGAGCAAATCGCTTCTGCGTCTATTCTGTTCCTGCCAGTGTGAACCCACTTTAGCTCCGCTGTAATGTCAATGAAATGTTTCAAAGGGTACACATATACATGCCTTAAATTACGTTTTAAATGATATTTACCGTGTCTGTATTTGAGACATGTATTCAACATTAACATAATTTACACGAATCGAGCTAATAAAATTTAACTAACACTGGATAAAAAAATCGTCGCTCGAACATTTGTTTTTTCTTTTTTGAAAGGGAGGGGGGGGGGGGTAAAGGTGACATTTTTTGGTTCAAAATCTAAAGAAGCTACTCGCTTTAATAATAAATAAAAAAAATAAATAAAAATAAACAAACGCTGTTGAATTAATTTTGCTGCTATGCAATAGTCTAGAGTACAGCATCAATGTATTAACAGCAGTTTTTTTAGCATGATGTAAAGGTGATCAAGAATTTATGTATGAACTTGACTTCATCCCAAAGCTGGCCTCTGGTTCTGAGTACCAGCTGGGGGTGTTCTGACCACGTGGGGTTAGGGGCGTGGCCTTGGGAATAATTGATTCGTCTGGTTCTCCCAGTCCATTTCCATTTTGTCGCATAAATATATATATATATATATATACTGTTCAGTTAAACTGTCACACCTTAAGGGTGCGCATTTCGACATTACGCTTTGTAATAACTAGATTTGACATCTGTAACAATTGCCTATCATTTCTATCGTTGGCGGCAATAGCTGTAACTATATTATATGGACATAAGTGTAATCTCAAATAATTCAGAGCTTTTTCCAAGCCTATCTGGCCATGTCTCTTGTACATGTAGGAAGAAGATGAAGGAAAACTAACATTTGCTACAAACCTAACACACGAACTATTTGCTAATTAACGTTGGATCCATACACAGATATAGTTCCACGTTTGGTATCACGCCCTTGCTATACAATGTAGAAAAGCTATACTTAAGAGAACTATATCTGTATTTACACTAATATACTGGGAATCTTTGAGATCCTGCCAAGCTTTGACATTTCTTACATCTTTGGCTTCGTTCACACGGGTCGAACCTGTTGAGCTTCAGTTCCGATCCTCTGCCGTGCAGACACACACAGCGACGAAAGAAAACTGATTGCATTCTGTACTCAGCATCCACAGTATAGGCTACAGGAATCAACGCATGAATGATTGCAATCAGTTTTCTTGGTCTTAACGGAACGTGCCAAAGTGCGCTTACTTGTAGAGCATCATGAATAGTAACATAATTATATTTGAAAAATACCGGATCTGGAACCGGATCACCTCAACTGGTGATCCGTGTGAATGTAGCGTTACATATATCAACAGTCTTGAAGTCCAGTGTCATACAGAACACCAATTCGTCTACAGCGATATTAAGCCACAGACTAACATTACCATGGAAACAGTATAGTACGGGCCATCTCATTGGTTACAGTAATGTTTCATGCTGGCCAATCAGTGTTATTGATGACTTTTTTTGTGATTTTTCGATCCAATCAATTTTATTTAGAGTCAAATGTCTCCACCAATTAGGGTAAATGTAGCAATCATCCAATCATATGTGGGTTTACATCAGCAGGAACAGCCTCCCTCTTGGTCCAGTTCCGTTGGTTCTGGAGATTTTAGCTCAATTGGGGCTGAGAGATAGGGTTAAGGAAATTTGCAAAGCTTCTTTTGGAAAAAGGAAAAAATAAAGGCAAAACAAGTCCCCCCTCGAAAAAGTTCGTTTCACCGATTCTTGTAACTTAAAATTCTGAAAATAAATAAATTAGTAAATGAATAAAGCCTCATACTTCAGCCAAGTTTGGAGTAACGAAAGCCATTAAGAGAGGATATACTCACTTTCAATTTTCCCAGTTTCATAAAGGTTTTATTTAAATAATTAAACTTTGAGAGAGGCAACGTTCTACGGAACACTATAAATTGTGAAATTAAAGTAAAGGATGGTGGCTGTTATTCCTCGCTATTCCAATTATTCAGAAAAGGGGATCATAAAAGGTAAAGGGTCACAGTAAGTCACGTCTTTCAAAACATGCGATGCTCATTCATATTTTTCATTCCTTTTTACACTTACATCCGGTAGGGTACAAAATAAGGACGAAAATCGACACACATGCAAAATCATTAACTCAGAAGAAAAAGAAAGACGGTCAAGCAAATATTATGACGTTTTATTTCCACTACATACAAGTATGACTTCAAAGTTTACAAGCACCTTATAATATCTTCGAGGTTTACATGTCCAAAAACCAAATCTGTGCAGTAAGTATAAACCAAGATCCATCTTATTTTCCATACCAAGTATCTGAAGAGCAACAGGGAATGGCGAGGATCTGGTAACGCCATCTTTCATAACCCAATCATAACCCAGATTAGTTCGAGGTCATTGCGATGACCTAGATTGAAACGACCCACATTGAGATCTAGGTCACTGCGTTGGCACCAAACGAAACGCAATGTCAGCCAATAAAAGATGGCGTCACTGCCGTGTTTTGCATTCGTCATGTGTGGGGAAGAGATAATGCAAGCAAAATTAGTCTATTAATTGAGAAAAAAAATTATCACAAGGGTGGCAGGATGTTACAGATAATGCAAATATGCTCAGCTTCAGTTATTTTACAAAGCATAACACCAAAGGCGGTTCTTTTTTTTACCAGCCTACTTCTGTGCTGTATTTTCTTCCAGACTCAACTCGTCATTCTACTTTATCATACCTATCTATATCACTAATTATGGACATTTGGTAAATCTCTTTGAAGTTTCATATAAAAAAACAATTTTTTCGTTAAATGCATCCTCTATACACGATATTTACATATTGAACAACCCCAAAAATGGTTCCCCCTCTTCTTCTCCCCAAAAAACCCTCAGAACAGCTTGCAGCTGGCGTGACATAACCTCTGCCAAACACATTAATGACACATTCCCAACAGTGGGTATGCTATATTACAATCAATAAATACTGTGAAATAATTTTTATATAGATATGAACCCTATCAGAAACGGATTTCCTTTTCTGACATTTACTTTTCATATTATTTAAGAATCGTCATGTTACTTTTCATGTTATTTAAAGATTATATACCACAAGATGTGAACATACTTCAGGGATATGCCAAGTTGTTATTTTAACATCTAACGTATTTCCTAGAAGCACTCAAAATAAACTTTCTAATGAAAAATAAATAGAGTGACATTATGAAATGCCACCAGTGAGCTGGAGAGATTTAAATACTTGATATATAGGAAGCGTATCACTGAAAAAAACTGCCTCTTTTCTATTGCAAGTACCATCAAGTGGTAATTTACCAGAATAAGCGCTTCTGCACAAGGTAAATAACTTTAAAAATATTTGGTCCTTTATTTTTTTTTTCTACCTGTAAATATAAGGCAATCTGGTTTGAAATGAGCACGTAAAAACAAATATACTTTTGTTTCTTATTTAAACTGCATTCTCTGGCTGTTTTACATATAAAGTTCTATGACCATGAAGATAATCTGATTATTTTTCATACTGTCTGAAAAGCCCAATAATACACCCATCAACGTATACGAACCTCCAATGAAATGCCTTCTTACAATACAAAAAGAAAGTGTTGGAACCAATCTTAACCCAATTTTCATATAGATATCACAAAAAACATCCCATGAAATCCCTTTTTAACAAAAGAACACCACCAAAATAGCAGTTTGTTGGATGGAACCAATCATGACACAGTTTTCATTCAGATTTCACATGAACATCCAATGAGAAGTCTCTTTACATTCAGCTAGCATGCACAGCCGCCGGCTTGTTTCTCGGGTTCTGCGGGGGTTTCTTTAAGCTTCACTTCGATCACTGAGAAGCGACGTTAAGGAAATAACGTAAAACAAATAATAGAACAATTAAAAGAAATAAGTTGGTTGATAATCGTGCAAACATTTAATACAAACATGCTAGGTAAAAAGTACCAAACAAAGAGCTATGATTTTGTCTTGATCTTGTTGCAAACATCATATCAAAAGCCCATTAACAAATCAATGTTAAAGGCATAATAACTCTTTGTATGAGACCTATATTTCACAATAAAAACCTTGTGAATAACTCATAGAAATATAATATATTCTGTTTTACCACAAAAACAGCAGTTATAGCTTTTATTCTGATATTTGAACTTGTCTTTAGACCACGTGACCTCCATTGATGTCTATACTCTGTTAAAATCTCTTAAGAGATTTTAACAAAAAACCAAACTTTTTAGAAAAAAACCAGGGACTTACTTTGAATGTAAAAATGGATTCATTAGCCATTGGTAAGCATGGGAAAATTGTTGTTTACTCCAGGAAAATTCATTTTTTGGCCGAAACGAAGAGTTATTATTGCTTTAATGAATTCTTGAATTTAAACGACCATGCAAGGTAAAATTATATCAAATACAATAACAACAACAATTACTTGTTTGCTAGCTAAAAATTGAACACAAGAACTATCAGACTTCAAATAAATAAATAAATAAATAAATAAATAAATAGTTAATAACAAGAAACCTCAAAATGAAAATTATTTTAGTGATATTATGTGCTCAACGATGATCCATTGTGGTAAGAAAAAATAATCTTATTGTTGATTGCAATAAAAGAAATAAAAAATTAGGAATGAAAAACAAGTAATAACAATATAATAACTTCACACAAATATTCAGCACTTGTGATAGTGACTTTTTTGTACAAATAAATCAAACCTGACGAGATATATCTATCAATCAGAAGTGCTATAACACATATAAGTGCAACTCTCATGTAGAAAACAAATTGATAACATGTAAATAGAGAGCACATAAATAAAAAGAATAGTAAGGTAAGAAGTTGAAGGAACACAAAATACATTTCCCCCAAGTGATGAAAAGCGAAAAAAAAAATGAAGAAAATACAGAAATGCAGACATCTTTAAAGTCACACAAAATTCTTTTTTAATCCATAAAAATAACTTTTATGTGGGCCTTTGAGCTTTGGGGTTTTCAGTCGATTTTTTTTTAACTTTAAAAAAAAGGACAGTCTTATGTTACATTTTTGACATTAAAGTACATATATTAAGCTTAGCTATGCAATATAGCAACATATGAAAGAGAAAATATAAAGCTTGGCTTTAAGGTGTAACATGGGCAACCAAAATGATCCCTCCAATATATGTAGCTTCATGCCTTTATATTTTTGTTCAGTGTATATATATATATAACATGGACAACAAAGCCATGATTTCTCCAATATAAATCAAAGCATACATCAAGTCTTAGCTGTGAGGTTTAACATGGACACCCCCTGGTCTGGTCAGCGGTGGTGGCGGGGGTCTGGGGGGTTAGGACCACCTCACTTACTGAGGACATGGTTAAGGTTTCACAACATTAACAAACAGCAACAACATCGTCACAACACTACATTACAATACATGTTATCCTATGTTACAAGGCAATAGTTACACTGTAATATCTATCAAGAAAAAAAAAAAAAGGGAAAAAGAAAAGAAAGAAAGAAAAGAAAACACTGCTCTATGACTTTATAGCAACAAAATAATTACAGTGCTGCAGTGCAAGACAACAGTTGCATGATATATCTAGCGAGAAAAGAAAAATAAAACTACAATGTCCGTTGTAACTTCAGAATAACAACTCTGTCTGTTACAATGTTAGTTTAAATATTACTTAGACAGGAAGACAGCACACAGTACATCTACTGTAATATCTGGACTAAAATGCTTAATGTATAACACTATGGAACAGACTTGCTGCATCTAACTGGTGTTGTTACTACACGCACTACTATTTCAGTAACTGCTACCACTACTATTACTACTACTACTACTACTACTACTACTACTAGAGATCAACACCCTGAAATGAAATCAATGCTGCCCAACCTTTAACCACTGCTGCACTGAGTTCCCTAGTCATGCTTCCAGTTGAATCCACCTAAGCTGGTAAAAAGAATTTTATCAAGCTGCCCCACAAGATACCAATGTAATGAAGTTGGACTTGAAATAATGGTGTGCGAGACACACAGTGATCAGATGAGCCCGCAATGGTGACCTAATCATAATCAGGCTGCCAGGTTACGATTATCCCACCACAGGGAGATTATCTTTTGTCACCTGACTGGTCTCAATGACTACTGGTGTGTGGGATACACATGGATTAGATTGGCAGTCTATGGTGACCTAATCACAATCAGACCACGAGCTGTGATGTGCTCTGCCAATTTTGGTCAACTCATCATAAGTGGTTATTTAACTTTAACAGCTTGTGGGGTTAAACTGTTTGTCCACATTGTTTTCAGGTTATTTCCTATGACTATTGTGACTATAAGCACCAACACCAATTATCTTGAAAACCAAAGCAGAACATTAATGAGTTTAAATTTAAATTCATCTGACTCCTCGCCCCTGTGATTGACCTAAATTAAATTTTCCAATCTCGGTTGGCAATCACTTTAAACAATGGTAACTAGGAAGCCCATTGAGTGCCTTGAGAAGAAAAGAAAAAGAAAAAAAAAAACTTTGCCCACCCACACAACCTTACTAATTTCACTCCAGAAGAAATGGATGGCACTGGCAATAAGGCAAAGACAATAAGAGATATTTCTCTTCAAAATGTCAATCACTTTAATCAGGAATGAGACTGCCATTTTAGAGAAAAAGTCTAAAAATATGCTGTGGGGTCGACCTGGGGGTCCTCTGCATCTTATCTCAAAAATGATATTTTTGGCTCCCCAAAAGTAGGATGTCTGCCAATAGTAGGAAAAATCTCATTACTGTTGCACTAAAATAGAGTGTGGGAACAAGAAATTATTCCACACTGACAATAAAAGGCATAAAAACAGCAAGTGTAAAAATTACTAATACCATGGGAAATTTGCAGGGTCTCCTTGTGCGACCAAAATACACAGAATATAGAATTAAGATTGCCTAAAATAAACAAAGAAGGCTTTAACATTTCAATAAGTGCAATATAACAATCCAATTACTTCTGTGACGTTATTATGTGTATTGTTAATGGTCAGAAGCACACGTCAAAAGCAAATATGATATTTGAAGAGCTGGAAAAAAGCAAATCGCACAAAAAATTGAAGGGAGATGTAAAAGATGTTAATGATATTGACAAGTGACTTACCGTAACAGGAACGGTGATTATGATGAAATCTTAAATTTGGGAAGAAGCACAAAAATGACCAAAAATAGGATAAAACATTTCAATACAATCAGTGAAAAAAAAAAAAAAAAGAAAAGAAAAGGCTGTTGTCCTCATAATTGAAGAACATTTGTCTGTTCTGATATTCCCTCCTCCTCAGCATACATCTGTGGTACTACATCGCTTTCAAAATAAGATTTTCACAATAAAATGTTGCTTGTTTGTCAATAAAGCAATATCTGGAAACAATTTTTTCTAAAGACTTATTTACTCTTTATCAGTTGCATATCATTGTGAATTTTAATTTTAAGATATTTTCCTTTTTACTGTGACATGCCTGTTAAGCTAAGAAAACTAATTATAAGCAAACAGACAGACATGAATGAATACAAGGCATTCAATATATAGTTATTTGTTTTGATGATCACCCAAAACCAAATTGGGGCAAACAAAGATGGAAGGGGTGGTCATTCCCAATGCCCTGTGCATTATCTATGAGGCAGTGGATAGGTTGGTCATTTCCAATGAACTGACGCAGTGGATTCAGCAGCCATTCTCATTCATATGTCCACCAAATGTGCAAAGAACTAATTCTACACATTGCAATTAAAAAAAAAAAAAAAAAAAAAAAAAAAAAATCAGCCCAAAATACCCTACACATTCAGCAAGCTATTTATATTAGATTAATATAATACAGATGTACCCTTCTTGGTGATACCCTTCACTAAGCATGGCGATGAAAAAGGAAAGCGCACTTTATACTATTCATGAAAGGATACTGTCTTGATCTTTCTTGTTTTCTGTTTGTTCCATGCCCGGTAACGCTGCTGCAACTCTTCTAAATAACTGAGAAAACAAACAAATCAATTAATCAGTGTTAGTTAAATTCTAATCACAAATGCTGTTTAATAAAATTCGTAATGATTTTTGTATTTTATCAGCTGAGACTACCATTTTACTTTTAAAGAAAAATTTGACCCAAAACTTTCTTTCTTAATTCAATTTGACAAATTATAACTTACTTGTTTGACATTATATCAGTATATAAACCATTACTTACTTGTTTGATATTATATCAGTATATAAACCATTACTTACTTGTTTGATATTATATCAGTATATAAACCATTACTTACTTGTTTGACATTATACCCAGCCTTAGCACTGGTTTCAATAAACATAACATTTAATTCTTTAGCTTTTCTTTCACCTTCTTCTGTTGACACTTGCCTAAAATAATTGAGTAAAACAAACAAATACTACAGATTATACATAAAATGAAAAAATATTAAAAATAAACAGAAATGTAAGCAAAAGTTCAATTACTAGTATTTGGATGTCAAATCAAGTTCTTTTGAAAGTCTTTTAAAGCAAGTTCTTTTCTAAAGCATCTTCAAATCAAGGGTCACACAACTCCTCAAAACTCAAAATTCCCAATAAATGCAATCATTCTGCCCGGACACATTTGAACAGTACTTAGACAATAACATTTTTAATCTTTTGTTTGTAATACATGACAATCAAATCATAAATCACAGCAAAATTCACTCTTTGTGAAGCGCAACTTAGTAGCTGGCTAAGTCTAAGTAGGGTATGATATCCCCCCCAAAAAAAAAAATAATAAATAATAATAATAATAATAATTTTAAAAAAATAATAAATAAATGAATAAATAAAAAACTTGAATCAGACTAGATGTGAAACAGGACCCTGGAAACTTTGGAATCAAAGCAGCCCTTTCCAAACATAGAATGCCTCAGGTTATAGAAATATAGAGATGTGTTTTACCTCTTGTCTGCTAAATCTGTTTTGTTGCCCACAAGCATGATAATAACATCACTCCCTCTTTCTGTTCGCACGTCATCAATCCATTTGGAAGTTTGTTGAAATGAGTTGGCATCTATGGAGGAAAAAAAAAAGTTATGATCTTATTATTATACTTCAAAAGAGAAACAATTGCCAGAGCAAAAATAAGACTGACATTTAGAAACATTAGCAGAGAAATATATCTAGGGGAAAAATCTGTGGATGCTTTTGTTTCAAAGTCCTTTATCCAGCTTATATTTGTATTGATCCAAAGATATTTTCAGAACTAATAATAAGACATTTTTTGATCCATGATTATGCTTAAATCACCATCTATACCATGCCACACTTATCCTTATTATATTATTAATATCAATTTTACCAATAATTCTGTAATTTCACATATCAAATCTAAACATTTAAATCCTTAATTTTTGCACAATTGCTATACTCTTGATTATCAAAGATGTTAAATGATCTCATTTTTGGTTTTCAACATCAACCACATATTACAACAATTTTTTCTTATCATAGCAAATCAAACATCAAACAAATTCCTTTACATCTTATTAACTATAATATAATAAGACTCTTGCAGGTGCACGACATTCTTGGATTTTCTGTTTTTACTAAAATCTTAGAGCTACTGAAGAATTGTGGATATACAACAATACTCACTGGTAATATCATATACTACTACAGCTACTGAAGAATTGTGGATATACAACAATACTCACTGGTAATATCATATACTACTACAGCTACTGAAGAATTGTGGATATACAACTATACTCACTGGTAATATCATATACTACTACAGCTACTGAAGAATTG
>NW_019773624.1:30636-42453 GCF_001039355.2 Lingula anatina | reverse complement strand
AATATGTACTTTTTGATACAGCGTAACTCGAAAACCGTATGGAATACAAAAAAACGGAGACCACCACCAGTGTTGGGCTTTACATGCTCTACAAAATGCAAAAAAGAATGGGTGTCTAGCATTAACGGTTCCCGAATTAGAGACAGTTTTCAGTTTCGATATCTTATGGCCGCTACTCCCGTGAAAATGCACCGATTGACCCCAAATTCACGGAGATGAAAGATGACCTGAAGGGTAACACTTTCCATTAATATTATTAGTTAAGTCTGTGTGGTGTCTGAATAAGACCGCAAATAATTTTTTTTTCGGCAAAAATTTTGTTTTTTTGAAAATTTTGGCCCGTTTGACCTTAAAATAAAGGTCAAAGGTCAAATCCAAGGGCATATTTGAAATCTACACATATGACTTTTGGAAAGCTGTCTGTAGAAATTTTTCCCATAATTCCTTCTGTAGGGGAGATAATTAGCATTTAATTTTGCCATTTTTGGACAAGGGTGCATTGCAATGAGTGCCACACCTAGACCCCAATACCGACAAAGCCCAAATTTTACGTGGAACGAGTTGAGATTATAGGTGACCTAAATCCAAGAGATGGGTATGGAGGCCCTTACCGTCTAGGAGGAGAAGCGGTAACGGTGACTTGGCGGCGGAGCCGCAGGAGCCGCAGGAGCCGCAGGAGCCGGCGGAACATACGGGTCGGGACTAAAACCATGTGTACCGCCAGCGCCTACGCTGGTGGTACAATAACCATCAGAACCATACATATTTTAAAAGCGAAAGCAATGTTCCACATTGCGTCTGATAATTTGGTTTTTGCTGTGTGACACAGTCATCCAGGGTCATCTTTTAGTCTTGCTCACCATGGGGAGATGATTACATTTAACTATGGATAATATATTCCCTACCAACCGATATCTATACACATAAAAGACTATAGATGAAATGATGAGTGATAGTTAAGAATATTGTGCTATATCCTTTGGGGAAAAAGCTCAGTAAACAACTGAAACGTCAGTCCACTGTCATGTTATGTCATTATTCACGGCACTATTCTGCGGTATCAGTTATTTTATATCTGTATTGTTTTATATTCTCTACATTTTCTAGTACTTATTATAATATAAGATTATATTATTGTACTTTCTTTTATTTTCTATTTTTAAAATATTGGCCTTACATGATGTTATGTAAGTCTGTACCAATAATAGTTTTGGACCAGTTGTATTTCAGGCAAGTACCAGGGTTTATAACTCCATGACTTATAGCAAAAACTATGAACAGCATGTGAACTAAATTAATTGTTTGAACGTCACAATTCCAAGAGAAATTTTCATTTGCAAAGAATTTTTATAGTAAATTGTACCAATCTGTCTTCTGGCACAAATTTTCCCCATCTTTTTTCACCTTCTTTTTCTGTGGCTAAATTACATTACTTGGCTGTAGCAATCAATCAATATTCACAGACACCGTATCCACAAGGAAAGATGGTGTATTGCCACTGAAGTGTTATTGAAAATATTTTGAAGTGTACGTGTAATAGCAGATCTATGGAAAGACGTGGTTCAGGGTTGGTCAGGTGTCTGTTTTTTTTTTTCCTAATAGCTGAAGGTGAATTAGAATTTACAAGAAATTTTAAAAAGTTAACATCTAAATGTTATTAATAAAAATTTGAAATAAGAATGTGAAATATTAGGGGATCACTATCCTTTCATATAGCATTTTAAAGACAAAAAATTAACCTTAGACCCCATTTCCATAGACACTATCCGTCTAAGTAGGTCTTTGCGACTTTAAGGGGACTCTTGCTGAGTGTAATCAGCTCAACTGAATGACACACCTCCTGTTGTTTCCAATGAACTCGTATATAATCACCAGCTTTTCTGTATTCTACATAACCCCGAGAGGAGACAAGTTATTCTTTAAAGCAGATTGTACTCAGCAAGAGTCCCTGTAAATCCATGCAGTACCGACAGCCTCGTATTAGGCTTTGTAATAAGATTTCCAGTGGCACATAATGCCTGAACCCTGGACTGCTTAATTGTCCAATGTGATACTATTCTGGTGCAGACGCTGATATGGGAAATCTTACGATATTACCTCATATTAGGTAAATGAAACTGATTTTTTTTTCTAAGCCATTACTTGCCCAATTTGATGTCAGGCCTGAGCAATCGATATTTATTTGCATTAATTAATATGAGGAACTGCACAGTAAGATTGGATACACGTTGTAGTGTGGAGGAAAATTAGGCAATGATTATATACTTTTAAGACAAACTGTTTCAACCAATGTACATTAGACCTTTTTATAGCAAAGTAAATCCTGGAAATTTTGGCAATTTTCTCTTTAGAACCAGTGTATAGCACACCCAAACCACTTAGAAAATTAAATTCTATAAAACTTGAATTCGCCAGTCTCCATCTTCGTCACAGCTAAAATTTATAGATTGTACTTATTTTTAACAGTTTAGGATATGAAAGCACAAAATTCAAGTATACAATACAATTGGGATTGGGCAAATTTCTAGGTCTTCCACGAAAGCACAAAATTTACACTCAAATATTTGTTTATTTAAATAGTAAAAAAAAAAAAAAAAATTAATCAGCAAGGTTTTAAAACAAGATGACCAAATTGCCAGTGATGAAATATCAGATTTACTATTTTAGATAAAACGCTGCTGACAATTTTAGGAATAAGCTAAAAAAAGATAACCCCTAGATTTTAAAACACATTATGACTGGAATTCGAAGTCTTATTTTTTGAAGGTTGTGAAAACAAAGACATAGCAGATCTTAAAACAGAAGTGGAATTATTCATGCAACCAATTTAATCAAGGAGTAAGAGTTCAAGACAAGAAACCTAATTACTTCTCCTCCATATATCACGCACTAGTTGAACTTGCACTCATTCTAAAATCAGAAACAACATGGATAGTAATGATTGATAAACATGAAAATAACCTAGTCCAGTGATCACTATCTGTGCACAAGCAAACCACCATGAAAGTTTACAATGATGAAGAACTTCATCTAGGTTGTTGTCAGCTAACATGCAAGATTTAATAATACTGTGCTCAAAAAAATAACTATCTTTGGACTATACCAAGCTGATGAATATTTGTGCTCAATAAAACAAAATCTATATATGGGAAAGTTTGTGATTTTTAGGCATAACTGCATTTTTAAATAAATGTACTCACCGTTCTGTCTTCTAAATACATGGTCTTTGAGAGAAAATCAATTCCTATTGTGGCCTGAAAAAAATAAATAAATAAAATTATGATATATTGGTTAAGTGGAAAAAAATTATTTGCTATATAAAGGTCTAATATCCCTGAAAAAAGAAGACCAGATTTTTTTTATTTTTTATTTTAAGGATAATTTATTAAAATTGACCAAAAACTAAGAATTTGTCTTTAACAGGGCTTGACACTAACTTTTTTTCGACACTGGCCCGCGATATGGGTAAATATTGCAAGGATGATTTGACATTTTACTTGGTCTTTGGGCCAGTGACCCCATCGATTCAATGGCCCGAGGTTGGTTTTCAGTGGCCCAGGGCCAGTGGGCCACCCTTAATGTCAGGCCCTGTTTAACAGAATTGGAGTAAAATTCTAAAAGTCAAGATCTGTTTTACAGCCCAACTTCTGCGAAAACTGACAGCACAGGGCCCAGTGCTGTCCTGGAGAAAGCAGCCTAATATTCTGGTTTTAAAACTTAGACAACTCTTCCAACCAAACTACCAAACTTTTGCAAAAGATGACACCCCGGCCAGGGCTGCTCAAAAGCAAACAGACTAGAATTCTGGTCTAAAAGTTCACACTAATTTTCCAGCAGTTTAGACCCCTTTTCCATCCAAACTTCTGCAAAAACTGATACCCAAGGGCACAGTGCTGTCCTGGCAGAAGCAGACCAAAATTCCGGTCAAAAAAGTTTAAACCCCATTTTCTCAGGCTAACTTATTTTTGTGAAAACTGACACCCTAGGGCCTTGTGCTGTCCTGGAGAAAACTATCAACTTGATTCCAGTCCCATAATGTCTTCCGATCAATAACCATCTAGGTTGTTACTGCCAAATATTTAGAAATTTCCATGGCATTTTAATAATTGTTTCTTGATTATTCCCATCAATAACAGTGGATCATATTAACCTGACTGCTATGAGTCATGGGCTTGTAAGTTTTCCTTTCAAACTTGACATGTATTGGTATTGCTAGGTTTGTACACATTCAACACAATTCTGTGACACAGTGTGTGTGTGTGTGTGTGTGTGTGTGTGTGTGTGTGTGTGGAGAGAGAGAGAGAGAGAGAGGGAGAGCACTAGTGCATGTTCCCAACTGCATTTCGGTAGTTAACGTGGGATCAGAAAGCGAGTACTTCCTTACATTAACAAAATATCTGAACAATGTGTGCACACACGTACATGTCTGTATGCATGCTTACTAGTATGTAGGTGACAGATACTGAGGGAGCGTTCAGACAGACACATCAAACTACTGTAGTTGGGTTGGTCCAACTCAGCTCTTGAGTGCTCTCAAGTAAATCCAATCAGCTGAACTGAATGGCGTGCTTCCTGGAGCAGCTAGGCTTTAATAAAGGTTAGTGCATGCACAGGATAATTACTAGTACCTCCTTAGCTGCTCCAGGAGGCATGTCAGTCAATTAAGCAGATTCCACTGATTGCACTTAGCAAATACTAGTAGTATGTGTTTTTCAGAATGGGGTCTAACAAGGCAAAAGGGGGAGCAGTTAGTATAAGCAGTCACTGAAGTTAACACCTGTTTCAAGTTGTTCAGAATACGTCCTATGGTTGCCTCTGAGATTTGAAAATCAAGCACCTTAAAGGAGTATAAGAGAACGGTGCATGTTGGTTACACCACAGTCATCAAACAACTGCTCAACCAAGAGAATTGTCACTAAGAATTATCACCACTCCAATATTTGCTGTTACAGGTTGGTCTATTTAAAATCTACTCAGGGGTTTGGGGAAATCAGGGTAACAAACGAAGTTCATTCTGAGGGCAAGAATGTAATCGATTGACCAGTCACAGCGTCTGGTTGATTCAGATTCTATCTCTCGTGACTCCCTGAGGTTATTTGAAGCTATCGCACTTACATAACAACAACGACCGTTGCCAAGATAGGAGATTAGTAGGCTTCCATGCACTTCTATTGATTTGGCATTTTTTTTATTACTCAACCCAGGGCAGAAACCAATACAAGTGATGTTTGAAAGATTGAAAAGCATCCTTTGGGCTGTGCACAGTTTCTGCTTCTTTATGATGACGTTGTTACCTTCCCTACTGGTTAAATCAAAGATGAAAAAAAAAAAAAAAAAAAAACAAGTAAAAAACTTACACTAGAAATTAATAAAACAAATTTATAATAGTAACTTTTAAAAAAGTCACTGTATCAACCCACACCAATTTAACTGAAGACATTAAAAAATTTGGTTGTACAAAAAGTGATCCCTAATTTCTCCAGTTAGACAATAAAGACCCTTCTTCTCCCTTTTCCTAAAGTTGGGCAAGAATGAATCTCCTTTGGGTTCTGCTGAGGTTTAAAAAGTTGCAAATTTCAGTGGAAATCCAGTAAAAAATCTTCAGAGCTGTACAAAACAAGTTTGACTACAGTAATACAACATTAATCAGGCAAAAATTCACACTTAGAAAAAAAAAACTGTAACTGTTCTATAGACCCAAGTAAAAGCATGTTGGAAAAAAATCATTTATTGATCTGTTTGTCCCAATATCAGTTGCTCCAATATCTTTCTCATCATCTCAGAAATCAAACTTCATCCGAGAGCAAGTTTGAGTGCACCAAACATCCACTACACCAGGGGCGATATCAGACCTAACTCTGCAACATAACATGTAAACCCCATCCCAGACTAACCCCAGAAAAAAGAGGATTTCGCTGCAATTAAAAAATTATCATCACCCTGGGAGTCCCATGTTGATTTTTAATCAACATATGTTGAGTTACAATGCCAATACCTCAACTCACAGACTAAAGAACAGGGTGCTACACAGACCTCCATTTACTGAAGATAGCCTCCAAACGGTTTTAGTCAAAATGGGGCTTAAACACGACCATGGGCGATATACAAATATTCTATCGATCAATAAAATCCCTAGACATTCGAGGACACATCTTAGAAGATGATGAATAGACTAGACAGAAAGCTAATAAGCTGACTCATCCCGGCAAGAAGCACTTGTTACAAGTCAGACTTCGTTCTCTGTAAATTTTATCTCTTGGCTGCCATCAAACTGACAAAATATATCTGTTCCAGGCCGGCAAATTGTGTATCTTTTCCAACAACTTCAGTGTTTGTATTTACCAGTACTAGTAATGATATCTCCAGATCTCTTCTCTCTCTGGCTAGTCATTTTAGGACCCAAGCTTACAGCAAAACATAGCGACTGAAAGATGCTAAGGGGGGAAGGCTTTGGTTTTTGACCCACAGACTATAAGGCATCATCCCTAAACCTGTCTGGTTTCAATCAACATAAATCTATTGAAGTATCTGCTTATAAACAGAGGAAACGTGAATGAGAATAGTGGTTGCTTGTTTTTTTTTTGTCTAAAAGTACATCAGTTCAATCTAAAGGAGACAAAAACATAAATTCCCTATAATAAACAATTTAATGGGTTCAAGTGAAGCATACAGAATTTGTGGCTGTCACTGAAGAGAGGAACTGACCCATATTTTCAGTTCACTGCAGATAAATAAGGACAACCTATGATAAATGACCAGAGGAGATAACTAAGGTCAACTACTGATAGGTCAATTATCCTCACAGTATGGGCACTAAAAATAAGGTCAACTTGTAGAAATATCACCAAATTAGATAAATAAGGTCAATGCATTGCTCACAGATCAACTAAAATAAAAGAGGTCAAATAATAATATTTAGCCAAAAATAGACCATAAGTTCGACTTCCAGGTGATATAGATATCCCATTAGTAAATTAGGCTATTCTTGTTCGTGGGAGTATAAATAATGTAGGATATTCCGTCAGAACTATTAGAAATTCTCAGAAAATGCACCATAAACAGGCCATCAAAATTCCACTGCTTGTCGAATCCAGGAAAACGACCTTAAGTATTCAGGCCAAGTAGCACTTATATCACAAATTCCACATCCAACGGTGAGTGATCTAGGAAATATCACGGCAATTCCCAGTAATGAGATCATTACAATGCCAGAGAGCCATTCCGGAGGACAACAACCCTGCGCTGAACTAAATATGAACAGAAATTCCAGGAATCGCCAAAGAAATCGATGATAACGACCATTACCCAATGGGGTAAGGATAAGGATTAGTGAATCTTAACAATACTTGATAGTTTTTGGAAGACACCCTTGGAACTTAGGATAGTTTACTGTTGGGGATAAATACTATCACTGTCTTGTCCCAGATATATTCTCCTGTCGAATGTTAACTTGGTTTCTAACCAACGAATTTTATCACTTGTGTTATGCACTCAAACTGAGAACAACAGCTTCTTCAAACAAGTGCTACAATCTGGGAAACCACTCTGAATTTAGCTACTGTCATGGTAAAAACTTGTCTGTTCCATTGCACCCTGTGTTACTCTCTTGTCCCATTATCATATGGCCAAATCATCTGTGTTTCCATGATAGCTTTAACTTCAGTCAGAAGTTTCAGGAAAGGGAGTACAATTTCACATAAGAGATATTTTCTTTAATATAATAATTATCAAAAATCGTGGACTATTATTTCTTTATATATTCAAGCCAAATCATAGTTATTATTGGTACCAAAGATACCAGTTGACTTACTCCTTCTTATTTGTAATTTTTATCAAACATCACCATTCCAATGAATTATTATAGCAAAATAACAATATATTCATAGCTTCTAAAGATGCTAGCATCATTACTCCTACTTCTATAATTACACTACTGTGCTATAATCAAGACAGCAATTATAAATGTATTACAGTCAAATTCAATGATATAAGCCTATAAGCCTGCACTGCCTCATCTGATATGTACCATGATGGTGGCTTTATCTGCAGTCTGAAGATTCAGGAAAGGGGTAATCATGTTTCATTTTCTTTTACTATTAAAGGTACCATTATTCCAACTTAAATATTATCTATACATATATATAAGAGCACATTCAGAACAGCAGACTACCATATCCACGGATCAAATATGGAGACCCACTAAAACACTTAATTCTTGATTAGACACTGAATAGATTCCCTTCTGGGAATTCACAACAACCATTCAAGTGAGCTGGCCACATTTGACCTTCAGACCTGATAGGCCGCATTCAGAACAGTGGACTAACTAGTCTGAGGTCAAATATATGGTGACCAGTCACCAACTAAAAAGCTTGCCGTCTAATCCGTTGATAGACACTGAACAGATTCCCTGTGGGAAAGTGCTCAAGTAGGTTGGCCATATTTGATCTGCGGACTAGTTAGTTGACTGTTCTGAATGCAGCCTTAGACCCCATTCCCAGAGATTAGATCGATCTACTTTAGATTGACCTAACTCCCTGGGGGTTCACGCTAAATAGCTGTCAGCCGAGTGGGCACGAAAGTTAATTACCCCCTTACAGCTCTTAGTAGGCGGGATGGACATTAAAGCCGGATTATCTGACAGTAATCTAGTGATTACACCCTAAGTCTGCTGTTCTGAATGTGTTCTTACAGTCAATATTGAGAAAAGTTTGAACAGTCTCACCTGATATGTGTTGTCAAAACTGTCGTACATGAACCTTGTGATCAGAGATGTCTTCCCCACTGGAAAAGAGAGAGAATAGCGCAATGTAGTAAGTAACATGAAACGTGTAGACTGTAGAATAAATAAATAAATAAATAAATAAATAAATAAATAAATAAACAATCATTGCAAATAAAAAATTCTGTGAGACAGACAAATGTAACATTCACTTTAACTTGTAGTATAACAAGATCACTGTTCTTTTTATTTTGTATTCCAATCAAAATCCAAACATGGATGAAACTGCCATTTATTGAAAACGTCTAGTTTAGTGAAATATGGCGTAGGGTCCAGACCTACTCCAGTATCCCCACCCCCATTTTTATAGCAGATCTGCAGTGATCTCAAAATAGATATTTTTGACTCCCAAAAAGTCAGAAATCCACCGATAGTTCGAAAAATCTCATTCCTGTTTGAATTTTAATGTATTTTAAGACCAGTATTTACCATCACAAGCACCACATCTACTAATTAACCTCTTTTTTTTTTAACAGTGATAATTTTCAACAACTGGTAATGTATTTAACGTGCCCCAGGGAGCTGAATTGTGCGTCATATTAGAAAATACTAGTGGTAGAAAACTGGAGAAGAAAGCAATTTCACACATCTGTTATTCTGCACTTCCTCCATGTTGGCGAGACAACAGAGAATCAGCTTAATTTGATGAACTGGATGCTAATAGAGAGAAATTCTGTTTATCCTTTCTATGAGCCAGGGAAGTACAGATAAGTGGAAGTGTGGAGAATCAATAGAACAAGGCTTAATACCAGATAAAGTCGTGTTCCCAGTCAAGCTGCATTAACCCATCTCAGTTTGATCTTTTTTTGATAGGCTTTCTGCTAATGTTTAGCTCACCAAAGCAGGTGATTCTAATCCCTCAGCTTTCCTGCACACCACCATGACTGTATTTCAAACTAGGTACAGTGGGTTGCTTTGGAGAGCTTATTTCAAGCAGGCACCACGAGAAGGGTTGTACTAATTATATATATATATATAGTAAGTTAGAACCTCCCAAATTCAATGGAACCACACCTTTCTTTCCAGTCTGCTCGATGAAATTCGATGTCAGACTGCAAAGCTTACAAGTCTACATGTTCAATGATGTCTCAGAAGAAATTCATCCAGGTTCTTGACTGGTATTTGACTAAATTGTATACTAGCACGTTATAAGCCTTATATGTGTCCTTATGTGTAGTATACTACGATTACTTCAGTAGTTATATACTAGGATTTGTGATATATTCCTGCTGTCTTTCCACTTTTTTCCAGATAAAGAAAGCAAAGCATTCTGAAAATAAACATTTTGATAATTGTTCTTTTTTACTCATACATTTGTGTTGACTATTTTTTTCAAAGCTTTTTGGCTAAAACAAAACATAATATGCAGTAAGAGTACATATGCACATAAAATCAAGGTCTATGAATCAAATGACCGCAAGTAGTAGCAAAGGCAGAAAACATTGCTCAGAAGCCCTATGAACAAGTGAAGTGTGCGCCCACATAAAGACACGCGTGTACACACACAAACACACACATAGTTTCCTCACAGATATAACATTTACAACAAACACACACCTTCATACGAACACATTCACACGAACACATCTTACATACAAGCCTGCACAAACACACACACACACACAACACACACACACACACACACACAATTCCTATAAATGTAAAACAAAACTATAGAGCCCCTACTAGTACATAAGCCAATGACCATTCCATCTTATCAGAATGTCTTCAGTATGCTGTGCTGCAGGACAACAACCATCTTGGGACCATGGAACATGAAAAATTTTCACATCTGGGGCTCATCTAGAAAGACAACCAGCTCTTTTTCCAGACCCCAAGAGACTTTGCAAATGTAATGTTAGATATGCACTGGTGCAGGCACAACTACAAACAAGTTTCATTGAATTATTTTCATACATTATTTTTATTTTTCAGAATTCTTTGGTGTCAAGGTACCTTGCAGTTTCCTAACACTCAGGGTAGCAATCACAACCCTCTTTCAGGGTGAGAGAGAGTATTTTCTATTTTCACTCTAGAAGGACATCCACAAATTTTTCAATGCATCTGCACTTTCCTGTATTGTCCAGCATGAATTTTTGCAAAGAAAAAGAAGAAAGAAAATCATTGCCCAGATGGTTGAGAGCAGCTGTGACATGGGCAACAAGGATCACTGTACCATAATCTAATAGTAACTAGACAGTGGTCATCAATATAGACACCAATAGTAAGTAACTGGACAGCGGTCATCAATAAAGACACCATCCAATTAACTGTCCACTCAGTCAACTCATAACAAGATTATTCTGGCGAGTTCTGACCTTGGAGCTTTTCTAATGGACTTTCATGTCTAGGATCAGAGACATTATTTCTTTTTAACAATCAAAACTACTGCTACATATCCATTTCATCAGGCATTCAGAACACTTAAAGAGATAATTATGCCTTAATGGCCATCAAATTCATTATACACAGTTAACAATGTTGAGATAATTACTCTGGTTTGGTATCCACTTTTGACTTTGACTGAAGTTGGATATCAAAGGTTATAGCAGCTTTTTCAAAAAAAAAAAAAAAAAAAGAAGCTTTTCAAGTTATACAATTTTTCCGACTTAAATGGTCAGAAGCACTAATGAGAGAGAGAGAGGGAGAGAATTGAAGGGAGGGAAAGGGGTAAGAACAGGAATGCTGCATTCCTATCAGCCACATACTCAGATAGAGCTTAGTTCTAGACTACTTAACATTTTCATTCAAATACCATCACTAATTCAGTTTACAGAAAAGCTTCTGTCAGGGCTAACAGAGATTTAATTATTTACACTCCAGTTCAACCCCTGTGTGTCTCTAAGCTGTGTGTCATATTGTGTAATCACAGTCCATCAATACTTTATCTCTCCATTACCTTAACAACACAATTATTTGGTGCATAGAGATGTGGGCCCAAATGAAGCACCCCCCCCCCCCCCACCCCCCCCCCCTATTGAGAAAAATTTTAGAATGTCCAGATTTTAGATTTCTAGAGGTGGGCATCTCTGTTA
>NW_019773624.1:0-21752 GCF_001039355.2 Lingula anatina | reverse complement strand
AGTAGTCTTTAAAAAAACTTAAAAAATAGAGCCCAAATCATTACGGACGGAAAAAATGACTTTGGATTAATGATTAATTAACTATTTTTCAAAGATTTCACTTGATTTTTTATGTGTTTACCCCAAGGACTTGCTGTAATTTATGTCTCAATTGAAAGATATTGATTAAAATTTATTTTGAGTGTTATATGCAAAAAATAAAAAATTCCGTCCGTAATGCTAATTTTCACATTTTTCAAGTTTAATGCGCTATAAAATCATGAATTCAAAAAATACAGATAAATCTTTTACAAATTCTTATCCCCTGAAGTCTCTTCTTTCAGAAAATGCAACTTTTGATTGATTTTTGTGCATTTGAAAATTTTATGCCCAGGACACAAATACCACGGATTGACCCATCAATAAAAGAGTACTTACTTGGTAGCACAGCTCAAACAATGGACTAAAATGGGCAAAATTCCAGAAGAAATCAGGTCATCTATGGGAGGGTTCCTGTCACTGGACAGCAGTTTTCTGGAAAAAAACACATCAAAAAATGTAGTGATACCAATTTTAGGGCACATTCAAAACAGCAGACTAACACAGATCTGCAGGTGTAATATTCAGTGTCTAATCAGGCATTAAGCAGCAAGCTTTTAAGCGGGTTGCCATATTTGATCTGTGGATATGTTAGTCCCCTGTTCTGAATGTGCTCTAATTCAAAAGTTTAACTTTGAGCGCTGTCATCAATGTTGACAGAATCATGGTATAGCTGAGGTATTTGGAAGGGATTGATGTAAACGAAAATGAGTCTGGGAGTTGGTTCTATAAGACCAAAATTTTTCTTTATCGTCTGACTCAAAATAAATAAGCAGTATTCCACTTAAACTGAAGCAACTTAACTCTGGAGCACTCATGCTGAAAATGAAAACTGAATTGAAGTAGAGCAAGATCAGTCTAAGAATTCAGACCAAAGTTCAGTCACAAGATTTTTGATGAAACTTGCCACTGTAATTCATATATTAAGCCTGTTTTCAACTTGTCTTTAGACTAACGTTCCCACAGAGTTGATTCAGGAAATTTTCCATCATAATTCAAATAGTTAAATATTGAAGCTATTTTCAACTTTTGGTCAAGTTCTTTTTTTTTTTTTTTTTTTTGTTTCATTTAAATATTGAGGCTATTTTGCAACTTCTGGGCAAGTTCTTTTAGGACTGTTTCCAGTCATAATACAAATATTTTCAATGTGTGGTCTTACCTAGCAGCTTGTACAGCACTGAGTTGGACACCGGGCTCTGGGCTGGCAGCATTCTGAACTATGGTTTCTAAGGACTGATTCATCAAAGGTTTGTCATTATCATCAGAGTCAGTACTGTTTTCATGTTGGGGCACGTTCCTTTTCTTTCTTAGATGTTCTTCTCTTTTGTTCTGAAAGACGGGATAAAGAACTGTTTGACATAGCATTCATTAAACTTGTCGGAGTTCTCGCGATTGTTGTGGTTTACTTGGCAATAGAGCCTGGATGATTTTTACACACCAATACACATCTGTCAGCTCATTATAAATAAACCAAGTCCATTCACTAAGTTTTTGGCTTTTCTTGAGGCCTTTCAAATGAGTACAATGAAAACATAAAATGAGTGTGCTAAAGATGAGAAATTGTGTCTCCTGCAGGCCTAGTATGACTCACCTTTCTCAGTTCAACAGTAACTTCTGCTCTCCTCAGTCTCTGTTGCTGTTAAAACAGAAGACAACCAATATATGTTAAGACTTATTATGATTCAACCAGATAATATAAAATTCTGCTACCTGAAATTCTCATCCAAAAACAAATAATAATAACAATACTATAATCTAAAGCTGATAAACCCTGAATTTCAACCTAAGAACACATTTGAAAACTGATAATCACTTAGGTTTAATTCCTGATAAGGAATGAAACCCTGTAAAAAGTTACAATTATTAACCAGGATCTAAAACAGCACAGCATACTGTACTTGTACAGCATACTTGTACAAGTCTCCTTTACTGTCAATTTAAGTACAAAAATCACAAAGGTTTACTTTTCATATCTCCTTGTTATGGGTTAACACTTCCTACTATATATTAATCACTATTTGTGTTGAAAATTTTAAACATTATTAATTTGTTTTTAAATAACATATTTAAAATCTTTGGTCTCTAGTTAAATAAAGAGCACATAAAACCATCTCTTGTAACTTCTTCAGCTAAGAAAATACTATCAATTTCATTAAAACAGAAATATGAAAGCAAAAGAACACTCTAGGCTACAGGCTGCTTAATAACCGAAGAACTGGATGGTTTAGAAAGACAAATAGCCTATGTGTAGTTAATTTGATAAGTATCATGGGCTGAAGAACAAGAATATGTGATAATAAGTTATCCTTAAATTTGGTTTATCACTGAATCACTTTAGGAAACTTGGCTCATTATCTAAGACAAAACTCGTTAACTAGACAAATGACAGAAAACCATGCCAAGCCCTTCCCATGGTTTCAAAGTGAATATTCACACTGAAAATTACACTCTCGCACAAAACCTACCTCCAAATCTTTTCCTTTGTTTTTAAACAATTGCTGCCGAGTGGCTTTCGGGTCCTCTGAGGCCATTTTTCTGTCTTAATTTTTGATTATTTCACAAGTTACTTCTTCTGTATTCCTTACAAAATGCCGGCCTCTTTCTGGATTTTTTTATCCTAACCCATCAGAAACAATCACGGTGATTGGGCTAAATGCTTGAACTTGAATTGAGGTTTCAGTCACATTTTTCCTTTTTCTAATAAATTAGATGATCAAACCTACTTAAATTTGGGTTGTGACTTATCCATCTTTTGTCGATTTAAAATGCAATAAAATTAAATTTAATTTGAACATGTGCAAGGAAATTATCCGATTTATTTCAGAGACCAACGTACAACACTCTAGCCAATCATAGCGCCCATAGCTTAAATTCCTCGAGCAAATTGCAGAGCCCTGCAGAGCCTCACATATCAGATAAGTTTCGAATTTTTACGTCAAATAATTACGAGGCTTTCAAAATATCACACACATCCTCAAATATGAGTATCAGTGTCATAATAGTTACACTTTTATTATTTTAAGATTTCCGACATAAAGGTGTTTTCATCAAAATGAAACATGCAAAACTAAAAAATGGATTTCACAATAACTTCATTCGTAATTTGAAAGCGAAATGGCGGGGTCTGGAATGAATACGGGAGAGTTAGTGATAACGGTATCGCTGCTGGTGCAAGTCGCAGCGGGTGTTTTAGCGGCTCTGCTGCTCGGCAAGAAGCTTTCTAGAGGCGATAAATGTGCTCTTGGATTTTGGGTTTTCAACGCCTTGGTTAATATCACCATGGTAAGTGACGTTCAATTCGGGCGGGAAACCGACGACGGCGATTCCACTGTCACGGTGTCGCTCTTAAAACTTTATGTAGTGCATTACGGAACTGAACAGGATACGTGGTAGATGATAACGTGTTTTAAAAAATTAAAAGAAAGTCTCAAATTAGCTACAAGTACTGTACTTCCTCCCAGAACTATTTCTGAATGGTGTTGGTTGGGGGGGGGGGGGGGCACTAGTAAAATTTTTGTTAAAATCTTCTTGCCTCATTCCAAAATAAGAGTTTAAATACTTCGGCAGGGGTGTGATGTGAGGAAAGGCGTCGATGCTTCTCACATACTGGGAGTTTTGATTGGGAGAGGGGGGAGGGTTCTAAAATACAAAGATACTTGATTGCTTTATAAAGTACTATAATATAATAATGAGTTATAGAATTTATTTTGTACCATTTGCTTACCAATTTTTTTTTTTTATTTTTTTCAAAATTTAGGAACACGAGAAAAAGAAAAACTCCAGAATAGAATTTTAATATTAAGTGTGTTTGCACAAACAAAAGTGAATTAAAATATTTAGTACAGTACTTAAACCTATTTATTTTTCATTGTTTTGCTGTATGTTTGTATTCCAGTGCATTCCATATGCTGTCATGTCTCTGGTGGGAAATGTCAAGGACTATAAGAACTTTGTTGCTCTTATGTGTGAGTATATGTACCAGAAACAACACACGGTTAATTATGAGATACCTCAAACTTCTGAAGTAAATAAGTCTTCAATTTAGCTCCAAAATTCAGTAATGGGATTGTTTTAGTATAAAGAAATCTGTAAATCAAATACTGGCTTCATGCTGATAAAATTAAAGCCTAATCAGTAAATTAGTTAAAAATTTGTAGACACTTTTTCAGTAGTTTTGACTAGTTCTAGGTAGCAAGCACCATATGGCTAAAAGACATACATGTCAGTAAGAGATGAGCACTTCTACCTTTGTGTGACTGGGTACTTATGTAAATTCAGTTCAAGGGTATGCTGGGGTAGCGCTAACACTCGCCAATTTAGCCAAATTCTAAAATTAACTTAAATTGACTAACGAAAAAGGGCTTGATTTGACTTGTTTTAGTCAAATTATAATAATTTTCATAACAAATTGACAAAAAAGGGGTGATTTGGCTGCCGCTCGGCTAAGCAAAAAAAAATTGCTAGGGCAATCCCAGGTATGCCAAGGCTTAGTCACTTTTATAACATAAGACAGGACACCATTCTGTCATTCTGTCCAAAAGTATGCAAAGTGCCCTCCATAGAACTTAAAAACTGCTTTATAATTCAGTCCAAGAGTACGCCAAGGCAGACAAGAGATACGGTGTGGCTGACCCTAACATGATCTGTATTGAGTTGGCGCAGGCAGTGGTGGGTACTTCGCTGTCAATAGCCGTCATTACTGCCATCTTGCAGAACAAAAAATGGAGACATCTGGCGCAGCTGGTACTGCTTGTCGTTGAGTTGTACGGAGGTGAGTGTTTTTAACTGGTTGAAATTAGCTTTCTGTTTATGTGTGCAAGTATGGAAATTAGTATAAAGTAAATTCTTACCAAATTAACACTAGATAAACAGTTCATAACAACAATTCAGACTTGGCTTGGTGATACAATTTCTTTTAGGCAAATAAAAAATGAAAAATTCAAACTACAAAATTAAGGAAAATGGTATTTTAACAGTAGTAGATTTTTTGGTTAAGAAGTAGCCTTTATATTAGCATGTACCATGTGCTTATGATAAAGTTCACCAGGTTTGTACACCTGGTAAACATGGGATTTACTTAATCCTGGGGTTGTGAGAGATAGTCTTTGTACTGTTTACTTTGTTTACTAACTGTTGTGACACACCTTTCTCTGCTGTGAAGTATTTGCTAGGTTTTACTTTGTGAACTCTTCAGCCAGACAACTGATACTTTTTAAAGTATTTAAAAATAATCAGTATTTATCCTAAAGCTTAATAATAATTATGATAATTATTATGAATGATACATGTTCTATATTATAAAGAAAATGGTAAAAGTTACTGAAAACAACATAAAATTATCAAGTCTTAAAATATTATAACATTCATTTTTAAATAAAAATTTCAAGACAATTTAATCCTTAAGTAAAATTTGTGAGTTCTCAAATGGTGAAAGTATTTGCAGATTTAAAGGTTCTTAATTTTGGATCAGAAAATTTGAGCATGCTCTTAAAGTAAACCAACATTGGGCAATAGGTGAAGATCCCCCCCCTCCCAAAAAAAAAAAAAGAAAAAAAAGTTCAGTAGTTACACACCAAAGTCTTCCATATTTATTAAGAAGTCCATCTCTGAAGATTGAGATTCTTATTCTGAGTTGAGAATCAGTAGCAGCCCTGTATAGAGCCCACTGTAATACTGTGTTTATTTACTTATATACTTAAAACCCACCCATACTTGCATTTACATTGGTTTAAGCTTACACAATGTTTGCTGCAGAGTTAAGTTTTAAGAGAAATGGACTTACCCAGGATTTTCCAGTCTCACTGGGGTTGGAGGGGTATTTTACAAAAGAACATTTGGTTGATAGTTGGCCCAAACTTTTTGACCATTAGTTTTGTTTAGTTTGATCAAAGAGTTCTTGAGGTCTAGTCCAGCTATATGAAAAATTGCACCTGAGAAATTTTTTATAACAAGAAAGATATTACTGCTTTTTTAATCAACATGTTTTACTGTAGTAGACCACTACAGATGTACACAACAAATCTGGTCTCAAGTCTGGTTTTCAGTCTAAAGTTCTTTCTGGAACGGGGCTCAGGTGAATTATTTGCATTAGTCATAAGGGAAGGGGGTTTATGCTGTGAAGGTAGTTCAGTGGATAAGGGACATGCTGTGCTCAGTTATGATTCTCTTCCTACTCATTCTACATTTATGGTAAATAAACAAAGAATTATCAAACATTTGTTTATTTTCAGTGTACATGATGTTTGCCCCCGAGCTAATCTCTGGACTGAAGAATTTCAACCCCGCCAAGCTGGTCCAGCTGTTTGTGATGAATGGGGTGTTCTTGGTCATCAGGCTCGCCCTCCTCGCCCAGTCACTGCAGGTCCTGTGTGGGGGTAAGAAACAGGCGCCCTCTTCAGGGGCCAGCACCCCGCGCAGCACGGGAGGAAGGTACAATCTACGAGCCAAGAAGGAATAAGAAAAATGGACATCGAAAGAGATATAGAGATTCTAGGAAATATCTTTTAAGGAAAAAAATAACAATCATGTATCTGAGCTCATTTTGGTACATTTTAGCCTCAAGGTTAAAATATTTTGAATTTCTCCATTCTGAGCATATTTGGCTTTTGGAAAATGTTAAGCATTTCAGTTTTTAAACAAACTTATCATCAATACTGTTTAAAATTTTGATTTTATTGCGCAGTTATTTGGCTTTGTGGAACTTCATCAAGAGTAAGTCCAGCAGTGTGTCTCAGCTAGCAAGTCTTGTGTTTTAAGATTTGGTTTATGATATGACAGTTAATTTTCTTATTTAATTGTTTGGGTCATACATATGTTTGGTTTATAATGTTTGACTTTATTTCTACATGATTGTAGAGAAAGATTAGGTGACAGTCAGCAACTTTAAACTTTTTGTTTTAGTACTGAATGGTAATTGTTGAACAGTTTCTTGAATTTCCTCAAAAAAAAATCAATAAACCAAGGTGTGTTTTTATTCATTTATTTATTGAAACTATTTTTCATTGTATTTCTCTCTTAAGCAGATTTGTACTTTTTTCTGCCATTTTTGGTTAATAGTGTGGATATATGTAACTTAAGTATATTTGAGATCCATGGTTATGTGAGGAAATTGTTAATCCCTGTTTTAGGTGACACTATCACCAGGATTTTTTCATTGCATGTTTTTTTCTGGCAGGAAAAGTATTATGCACATGTATACAGTGCATAAAATGATTTTCTTTAAAAATGATTCATGTTTGACAATTATTCCATTTCAAATGTCTAACAAATTTAAAGACAAATTATTGATGGTTCAAAATTTTATACTGTAACTTTATATTAAATAATTGTAGGGTAAAAAAAGCAATTATTTTCTCATTCATAATGTTAAATAGTTTTATCTTATATGGCGTGTGTAGATAATAGGATTGGATTTATCAGGTAGTACTTACAGCATTCCAGAATTACACTTGATGTTGATAGTTTAGAATTAATTTTCCTAACATATCTTAAAGAAAAGGTCACGTTTTGCCAAATTTTATAATGTTGCTGTGTTACTTTGAAAGGCAGCTTGAAGTGATTGAGATCAGTGAATCCTCAGGGTATGTATCATATAACATGCTTCTCTTTTAAGTCCTGTCTTCAGATGTAACACTGAAAAGTGTATTTTACTTGTATTATATTAATTCTCGAGCCAAATTTTATTTTTAAATTGTGGCTTCTTTATATGTTTGTAGTCTATTGGGTGTTTTGTTTTATTATCATTTGTGTTGAATTTTTTCTTGTATCAGATTTTTAGAATATTCCCTATTGCTGCTTTTGCTAGGTTTTTCTATACATTTAGAATAATGTTTTGATTTTTGATAGATTTTAAATTTCACTTTCTTTAAAGTTAATAATCACCATTTCTCTATTTATGTAATTAAATGAAACTTTATATATTGTGTGAATCTTTGATGTGGAACAAAAATATAGGCACTATTTTTAGAGGAAAATATGTTGTGGTTATTGGCTTCCTAAAAATTGTCAAGTCAGTTCATCATTGTTTTAATAAGTAATTTTTTTTTATCACAACGAGCCCAGACTGTGCAGTTCTAGACCAAAGTCGAGGTTCCTCCAGCATACTTGTAGCTGGCAGTGTTAGCTTCCACATTTTCACCATAATTACTTTGAATAACACCATTTGGACAGTGACTGGAACTAAACAAATGATAAAGGATAGTCATTAGAAAAACAAAACAAAGACACTTGTTTTACATTTACAAGCAATAGTCTTTATTACTGTTCAATGTTAACATCAGGCTTTTGCAACATTTTATAAGAAATTCATGATACTCACTTGATTAAAGCAAAATAACATTATCAAGTTATACAATTAATAAAAGTGACATCTTATACTTTAAAAATTTTGTATCCTATTAGATTCAAAAATTTCTATCAAAATAATGAGGCACTTGAAATATTAAATTGTTTTCTGTGAATATCCTACAAAATTCGCTTCATACACTAAAGGGATAATAACTGTTCTTATGATATCTATATTTCACAACAAAAACATTGTGAACAACTCCTAGGAATATAATATATTCTGTTTTACCACAAAAACGGTAGTTATAGCTATTATTCTGATATCTGAGCTTGTCTTCAGATCACGTGACCTCCATTGATGGCTGTACTCAGTTATAATCTCTTAAGTGATTTTAACAAAAAACCAAACTTTTTAGAAAAAAACCAGGGACTAACTTTGAATGTAAAAATGGATTCATTAACCATATGGGAAAGTTGTTGTTTACTTCAGGAAAATTCATATTTTGGCCAAAACGAAGAGTTATTATCCCTTTAACATCATGCAACTTATTTCATTCATTTTTCAGTGACACTTTACACAACAATACGACACTCTTGCACAGGGATTGACAACTTTTTCGAAAGAGCCAGATTGGTTCGGTACATATTACAAGGGTAAATTGACACATTAAATTTTACTGGCTCTTCAGGCCATTATTTCCTGTGTTTGGCCTGTCCAAGATCGTTTTTCATTGGCGTAGGGCCAGCAGGTCAATTTAAATGTCGAGCCCTAACGTAACATTACCACATTTAGAATTATTTGAGAAATTGTAGATGTGATCTTAAAAGAGTACACTTCATACAGGCACTTTTCTGATATAAAAGATACTGGAAATATAAAACTTACGACTTTTACTTAATATGTTTTGAACTTGCTTTGCTTTTATGTTACATGGTCTAAAATTATAACATTTTATAGTAATGCTTCATCTAGCAGTATCCAAAACATCCTCTTCAGAAGTTTTAGTTAGGCATGCACTGTGTACAGAAAATGCACATGCATGACAGTAAACATTAGTTAACTCATGTAAACAGTATTAGAATTATAAAATTCATGACTTAAATATTTGATTTTTACTTGTTACATCTTTCCAGCATGATATAAAGCAAAATTCTGTATTGCTACAACCAGTATTTGAAATATTTTCTTTGAAAGTGTTTAGAAATGTACATTGTACAATAATATATATATACAAAGTTTTAAAAATGTTAGACCCCATTTCCATAGATTTTAGATCGATCTATCCCTGAGAGGAGTCTCACTAGATTACTGTCAGCTTAGCCGGCTTAAGCGTCTGTCTCGCCTACTGAAAGCTGTAAGGGGGTAATTAACTATGCTGAGCGCTCGGCTGACTGCATTTTAGCGTGAACCCCCAGGGAGTTAGGTCAATCTAAATCTTAATCTCTGTGTCGATCTAAATCTCTGGTAATACACCCTTAGTGTATGGGTATAAATGATTTTAGAAACCAAACACTCATGACTTGAAATCACAATATGCATGCACAAGTACATGGTAATTACCTGATCTTTTCACTATGAGTTTTACAGATATTGTGTTTTTACGTCATACTTTATTAGTTAGAACAAGTTAATTGTGTGGTGGCAACAAAATTTTAAAAAAAGGCTACTCTGTAGTTCTAGCCCATGCAGTAAAAGTGCCACAAATGCTATATACAAATAAATTTAATAATTATAAAATTGTCTGAAAGCTTGATAGTTTTTGCCCACTGAAAAAACTTGAGAACGGCCGTTATTGTGGTAGATCTGCATGCACAAGTTTTTTCTCTTTTATGCTATTTTCATAGACATTTTAGACCATTCCATGATATGCAGTCTCTTTTTGGTCAGTAAAACTTCAAATCATATTATAGTTAAACCTCAATGTACCTCACATAAACTTATTAAGTAATAATTACAACAGTATTTTACAGTCACACTAATCTTAAAGATTGATGAGGAAATAAACATGGAATAACAAGACATCACATCATAATGCTTTAAAAAAATACTTACAATCATATTTCAATACTCAATATCATATGATGCTTTGAAAAGTAAAAAGTATAAAAATACAACCTAAATGAACTGATTACTGTACATAAAGATTTTGAAATGTATATGTAATGATTAGAAAGTCATCAAAGCACTTCATAAATATTAGAAAATGTTATTTTTTAAAACCAAAAATCTTTCCAGCTTTGCAGGACCTCAGTGAGTCTATTTACAGGATAATTAACTTGCTGCAAACCCACCTGTTGATGACAGTGTTTATTTTAATCTTATCAAAATAATGGATTGCTTCAGCAAACTGCCCTGGATTTATCACAGGGCTACCAAACATTTAACATGCAACAACTGCAGAGTGGTAACAAATACCAAATAACTTTTCTGGTACAAAAAAAAAATAAAATTGATAATATAAGTACTCCCAGTATTGATGGAGTATCGGTGTGGGGTAGTATCGATGCGCATGTAATACAAAAAATTACTAAGGGCGATTATCGGTGTGAGGGAGTAACTGTGCAGGGGGGTATCAATATGCATGCACAAGTACATGGTAATTACCTGATCTTTTCACTGGGGGGAAACTGAGTTTTACAGATATTGTGTCTTTACGTCATACTTTATTTAATTAGAACAAGTTAATTGTGTGGTGGCAACAAAATTTTAAAAAAAGGCTACTCTGTAGTTCTAGCCCATGCAGTAAAAGTGCCACAAATGCTATATACAATTACAAATAAATTTTTTGTGATTATAAAATTGTCTGAAAGCTTGATAGTTTTTGCCCACTGAAAAAACTTGAGAATGGCCGTAATTATGGTAGATCTGTATGCACAAGTTTTTTTCTCTTTTATGCTATTTACATAGACATTTCAGACCATTCCATGGTATGCAGTCTCTTTTTTGGTCAGTAAAACTTCAAATCATATTATAGTTAAACCTCAATGTACCTCACATAAACTTATTAGTAATAATTACAACAGTATTTTACAGTCACACTAATCTTAAAGATTGATGAGGAAATAAACATGGAATGGCCCTTTATTATCACAATAACAAGACATCACATCATAATGCTTTGAAAAAATACTTACAATCATATTTCAAATACTCAATATCATATGATGCTTTGAAAAGTATTAATAAAAATGCAACCTAACTGAACTGATTAATGTACATAAAGCTTTAGAAATGTATATGTAAGGATTAGAAAGTCATCAAAGCACTTTGTAAATGTTAGAAAATGTTGTTGTTTTTTAAACCAAAAATCTTTCCAGCTTTGCAGAACCTCAGTGAGTCTATTTACAGGATAATTAACTTGATGCAAACCCACCTGTTGATGACAGTGTTTATTTTAATTATATCAAAATAGTGGATTGCTTCAGCAAACTGCCCTGGATTTATCACAGGGCTACCAAACATTTAACATGCAAGAACTGCAGAGTGGTAACAAATACCAAATAACTTTTCTGGTACAAAAAAAAAATAATGATACTATAAGTACTCCCAGTATTGATGGAGTATCGGTGTGGGGTAGTAACTGTGCAGGGGAGTATCGACATGACCCCGCGTATAATTACAACACCAATTTTGTTGTATGAGTCATCAGTGGTGGTGTACGTGTTTGGTACCAAACTGCTCTTCATGCATTACAAGCATTTTCTTGCAACAGGTCAATATAATACTTTTTCAAATCATAGAGAACTTCAAATAACGGGATGTGTGCTACCCTTGCACTGATATTTCTGTTTGGGAAGACATTGCTTTGCTCAGTTGGGAGCACTCTTCTGATAGATCTTGAGCTTCCCTAAAGAGTTGCAATTCTTTAAATACACTGGCAATGGAATAAACATTTTGTATGATAGCAGTATAGGTAGACCTATATGTGTCCATGGCAGTAGTGCTTGTTGTAGTGCTTGATGGATTTTGTTCCAATTGATAATTGCTTAGCTGTTTAAGCAAAAGCCTTGCAGCTAACAGCAGTTTGGGGATTGCTCTTGATTCTTCTACAATCTGTGACAGTTTAAGCCCAGTCATTGCTGCCAGTACAGTTGCCATCTCACCATAGAATTTGCAATATGCAGTTTCTATCTTCAGCTTTTTATCAGGATCGAAATTTGCTTTGTACTCTGAAAATGCTTTTAACACAGGATGTAGATCATATACCTGGCCACTTACTCTATTTACAACAGACTTGGATGTGAGGCTATCAAGGATTTCTTTACATTTATCCTCATTTATTTCAAAAATTTCTGAAACCTCACTAATATGAAATGACACAGGAAATATGTACAGACCAAAGAATAGATATTTATCTCTATCAGCCAATGTTTGTAAAGATTTTTCAAAATATGGCACCAGTCCTTCAAATAAATGATCATGTGCTACCTCTGAAACACCTATTTCCTTCATTTCCTCTAGTACTTGCAAACTTCCTTTATTTTCAATTTGAGATGCTAGTAATTTCAAGGCAAGAGGACTGTGTCCACATCTAGCAGCTATTTCTTTCAATACCCCTGCTTCCCTCTCAGGTGTTAGTTGGAAAAGGAGCTGAGTTGATGAACTATCATCAAGAGGTGGGATATGTCTTTCAACCACTTTCACTGACATGAGGTCAAATGATTCACGGCTGGTACAGACTAAAGCTAAGTGCTTTGATGCTTTCAACATATCCTGAACTAATTTCAAGAACTCTTTCCGTTTCTCATCACTTAGTAAGTGATCAATGTTGTCAAAGATAACTACTGTTGCTGATTTAATATCAGAAAGAGTCTTTTGAAATAAGTTATGAAGGTCGGCATTAGGATTGGTGATTTCTTCCAGATTATAGTGCTGCACTAGTAATAACCGAAACAAATCAAGCTTTCCAACCTGCCTCATATCCAAAAACAAAACATCTCTACCTTCTTCACTCATGCGATGCCCCATCTCTACAGCAATGCTGGTCTTGCCAATACCACCCATTCCTGTTAGGAGCAAAACTTCTGTCTTGTTGTTCATGTCTTGTTGAATCTCTCTTAGCTCAACTTCGCGTCCACAAAAATTGTTGTCTTTTGTTGGAAGGTTCAGAGACATGAGGTGGCGAGCAAAAGATCCAGGTGGGTCTTCATGTACCAGTTCTCCTGAAGCAATGAGTAAAACTAGCATTACATGTGAATCAAATGAATAATTTGAATATATATAAATCGGATCACAGGTGCATACACTGTTATATAACTCTTACTGCCAAAAAAAATGTCACAGTGTCCATGGGGATGGCCATCGCATATCCCCCCACCTGTCAATATTGTACAGATTTACCCTCAGGGACCCAATCTTTCTATAGCAATGCCTGAGTCCAATATGTATAATTAATAATAACAATCTTCATAATGAAATACTATATTGCAACATGGCTCTAAACAATTGGGACCATAACAATAGCCCAAACGGATCTGGGTGAAACGTGATTCAAGAATTCTTGGTGATTGGTGATTGGCCTGAATATATCTTGGTGATTGGGCTGTTTTAATCTTGGTGACTGGTGATCAAGGGCTGGTATTCACTACCCTCAATATAACCTTGGTATTATTAAATCTTCATACTAATTAACCTTCAATTTGAGGACTATTAATGCCTACCAAGCCTGTTTTTTCCCATCAGATTTAATTAATTATGGGGTAAATGGCATCCCCCCCATTCCATTCCCAACTAACCAGCCTTAAATCTTCATTTTCTGACTCTCACAAACTCTCTTTATAACAATTAAGGGTAAAAGCAAATGATTGAAAAATGCGCCTAAGCAAGGCTTTTCAAAAAAAAAAAATTTTTTTTTGACTTGACTTCTGGATATCTCAAGACTTTTATGGCGTGATCCACATTATTTTCAAACTGTGTTAAGATGGCGGACTACTGAGGTTGAAGATCCCATATAGTTATTATTTATTTTTAATTGTGATTTTGCTTGAGGACCTTGTAACCATTTATAATCATTCAGATGCCAAAAATGCTTGCGGTTTTTCCTGCATCTAATAATTCAAATAAATGCATTTCCCATTGTGCTAATTTAAAACAATAAAAAACATCGAAAATATAAGATATTGTAATTATATTTCTCCTTGCAATATATAAGCATGGACAACTCAAAGCTTTAATCGTTTATTTAACACCTTTCCAATTTGAGGTGAGATAGCAATCTGTATGGGCCGTATGGGCCGTAACTGCATCCCTGAACAAAAATTGGCAGAGTTGGCCATGAGTATATGGGCCACAATTATGGAGTTATGAGCCCCTAATTTCAGATTTTCATTAAACACTGGCATTATTTTGATAAAATCTTAATTAAGACTTCTAAGAAAAATTGCTGGCAGAATTCTGGAGTGCTAAATGCATGGTGTCCTTAAGTCAGCGTTGAAACTGTTATTATATGTGCTCAGATAAAGGAGTAATTTGAAAAACCGATTTTTCACTTTTTGCCCAAAAATTGCAATTATGACATCACCCATAAAATGACATATATGTGAATGGCAATTAATTTACTTACTGAACACTGAAGATTTTTCTATTATCCTAAAAATTATCTTAAGTTATGGCTTAATAAGGAGTTTTGGTCCAAGGGTGACAATATTCATGAAGGCCACTTATATTTGCAATTTACGTTTTAAAAGTTGTAATTGTCTCCCAGGATATAGTTCACCAAGAAGTGATTCATGCACTTAAATGCATTCAAAATACAGGCTTTTAAACACGAAGCACGCCATTAAAGATCTATGTAAATATTTAAAGATTGTATACCTGAGGATAGTATTGGATTGATGAGTATTTTGTCATAATCCTGGGCTGTATAGATCTTTGACAGACGTAGAAGCACTGCCTTCAGACCTTCAAATTCATTTTTAAATGTTGCTGCTGGAAGCCTGTCAATACTGTGCGCATGGATGTTACGGTATCTCTTCACTCGACCAATGTCAGCTTCGGTGGACAGGTCAGTGCTGGAAGGGTTGTTCCATTTGGCGTTTGGATTCAGTGTGGTTATATTGCGTAAGAGCAGGACAGCTAAGGTGGCATCAAGATCATTTACTTTTGCAGTTGAGGAAGAAGCCCCAGCTGGATACAAAATCTGCTTTTGGCTTGCATTCAGAACATTTCTTCTACTTAAGTTTTTTCTTACAGCTGGAATGTTCAGAACATTATACAATATGCCTATGGATGGGTCAAAGTCCCCTGGATATGCTTTCTGTAATTCTCTTGTCAATACATCCCTAAAAACCTCTGGAGCATGTTCCAAAAACGAAGTCATGCGAATGTAATTTTTTACTTCCTCATCTATTTCAGGTGTGAGTAAAAACATTGCTGATGCCATTGTTTTACCACTGAAAAAGACACATAAAGGAAAAATCAATTAACTCATAAAAATGTTCATTTTATGTAATTGCTCGGCTGAAAATCTTAAACATGAAAAAAAAAACGTGTTGGCCTCTATACAAAGGTGGACTATGTCACATAATCTAGTTTTTGTTTTGCCATTTTTCGGGTGATTACTGCTTTAAATCTGAGTGAGCTTACAAGTATATGTATAGACCACTTAGGAAATACTTAAAATCCAACATCAGTTTGGATCCTAGGCTAAGAAATTAATTTGAATTGCAGATATTGCTATGGTTTGGGTTTTTAAATCAAGCTGCAATTGGATTCTATTGTGAATGGAACACAAAAGATAAATTTTGATCTTGAATAAAGTGTATGTGACAGGATTTTATTTGGGCAAATCCAGATTTATTTGAAGGGGGGTCCGGGGATTTTTTTTCTCTAACTGAAATGTCACTCCATGTCTAGCCAGTGTGTAACCTAATTACCACACAACTCTCTAAACAATTGTATGCAGTTGCATGCTCTGCGGTCAGAAATGTGGGGGTGGTCTTTTCGGCAATTAATGCCCTTGTATAAAAACGCATGGGTTTGGTCAGTCTTTCGAGAAGCAACATGGGGATCGCTCTGAAACTTGACAGGTACCTTAGAGAAGATATGGTTCGACAGCTAAGCACGCAGCTTACTATGGGATTCTTGTTCTCAGAGAATACGGCCAGAAACGGACAGCCATTGCCAGGCAATTCAACATTTATCAGGAACCGTAAAGAACTGCTACAACAGTAAAGTCCTCCAAAGAAATGCTACACTTACTCCAATACCTTAACCAGGGTGTCGGCGTATCACACCAAGAAGACAGGATCGCCTTCTACTTAAGAGTGCGCCGAACTCGTCGCACAAAGGTAACCAGTATCTTCAGAAAAGAGTGGCAGAATGTCACTCAAACGCCCATATCAAGGTCTTCAAGGATGGTTCAAGGAAGAAGAGATACATGTAACTGCAAGCCGGTTATTTTGCACGGATACCAGTAGGAAAACCACTGTTAACATCAGGTCATAAACAGCGACGTCTCCAATGGGCTGGGAACCACTTGCGTTTGCAGCCAATGCACTGGAATCACCACGTTTTCAGTGATTGGACCAGATATAGAGTTTTTAGGGCTGCCGATCGAATTCGTGTCCGCCGACGTGTACGGGAGGCATACAACAATGATTGTGTACTGCCTAGGGTGCAAGCAAGGGGCAGTAACGTCTCTGTTTGAGGAGCATTTCATGCTGGTGCCCAGAACCAGTTGGTTTTTCTAGAAGGCAACCTCAACCAGGATTGCTTCAGAGGCATTCTACAGCAAACAGTGCTTCACTTTTTAAGAGTCATCTCCAGGAACAATTTGTGTACTAATACGACCCCCCCCCCCCCCCCCACGGGGCCGTAGCAAAAGTCCGAAGGTTCAATAGTCCGAAGGTTCATTGGTCTGAATGTTCACTACAGAACCTTCGGACCAATGAACCCTTGATTAAAAAACCGATGAAAATGTTACCGTTTTTCGGACCAATGAACCTTCAGACTATCGAGACGCCCCCCACCCCCACAACGAGCTCGTAGAATCACTGTTTTTTCTTCAAAACTAATGGGTTCAGTAGCTGCCCTGGCCTGAAAACCCCCCAGATATGAGCCCACTTGAAAATATGTGGGCGAAATTAACTCAGAGAATTAATGGCTATGGTCATTGGCCGGTAAATAGTGATGAACTGCGACAGGCAAATATCACTGCATAAAATGATATCCCCATCCAAACTCTGAAAACTTGTCACAGGATATGTCATGTAGGATGAGGGCGCTGCAAGCGGCTGCTGGAGGTCATACCTGCTATTGATTACTTTTCACATGATTTACTGTTATGAGTTCTTTGACTGTGTAACATAATATGATTATCATTGTCCAGAGGCTATCATTTTCTTTAATATCGTAGCTTAAAGTTAATGCTTGTTGATAGGGTTTTCTGGGGGTGTTCTTTTCTTTTTGAATGACATCTTATGTCAGATTTGATATTATTGACCAAAACATCTTACAATAGAAGACCGGTGTCACGTGTACGGTCCGTTCTGCGCGAACCATCCGTCCTGACCGACTGTACACGCAGCAGACGCGTGTATGAGCCGTTCCGTGAATGATCCGTTGTTATTCACCTGTACTGTTATATTCGGCTAGTTCATTTCCTACCTCATTATATATTTACTATGATTGGGATAAAATTCATGTGTTATTTGATAATTTTGATAGAGAACAGCGTCAAATTACAGTTCGACGCATGGATGGACCTACCGTGGACGAGCCGTCGTTATTAAGCTGCTGACTACTATTTTAGTATTGATTTTACAAGGCTAGTGTGTTGATATGGCCACCTGAGGGAAATCACAGTAGAGGTGAACATCTATAAGATATGAAAACTTCTAAAGATTATGTTTGAATTTGCAGTACATGTATGTTCTCAACAGCGCATGTTTATTAAAGGCTAAGTATGTATTGATGACTCTATAGAGACGGACTGTACACGCCGGAAGTCTCTTAGATTTGCCTGCGCTTTGTGTGCACGAGCAGAACGGATGATTCACGCTCCGAGCGGTACGCGCCACACACACCGGATATTTTTGTCACTCAATGACGTACTATTTTGATGAATAAAGCCAAGAAAATTTTAATCAGCACTCAAAAACAGTGACAAAAATATTCCATATTAAATATTTACCCTGTAAGATTTAGGAAAGTCAGGAATTTAGAGGACATATGTTGAGGCAGAGAAAATCCTCAAATGTGTAAATTGCATAGAGCAATAATCGTACAGAATAAGGGGTACCGGAGGAGATCAGCATTAGTCAAAATTGTACCGGAAGTGTGACGTCAAGTGGTGTAAGACGCGAAACTGAGTGGTCATTTTTAGCTGGAGGTGAACTTGAGAGAAGACAAACAACATGGTAAGATAACATTTCTTCTTTACGCATTTTGGGCAGAGAATATTTATAGAAATAATAGGCATATGATATGAAAACGTGTCACGGAACCTGAAGGTGCAAAATCGTGCCTAATTTGCAGTCGACTTGTTTTGAAATATATGCTCCACCGACCACCAGCGCGACAAAGACTGTCAAGGGAAAAGAATTCTCGGTAAGCTATAAATCGTTGTCATGTGGAATTTTGGCATTTATATAATCTGATATGTCCATATCTAAGTATTTTTGGTGTTTTATGGTATGTGCTGCAATTATAACGATGTTTTAGGGTCTTTGAAGGACCTTGTGAAAACCAGGAAGTAGTTCGTAACTGACAACTGAGTCGTACCGATCCACAACTACAGTACTGTGCAAAGATATATCTAATTTTAAATATTTTGACGAATTTTTATATCTTTTTATGTCCATCTGACATGAAATTCCACACATATGATCACATTAATACACCTTTTACACCGGGATAGCCACTAATCAGTGACAAATGCCAAGATAAAGGTGACATTTTGACAGCCTCTTATCTGAGCTAAAAATCAAGTTCCGTGCTCAAGTTCATGTGCCTATTATTTCTACGAGTATTCTCTGCCCAAAATACATAAGATATATAACGCTATCTTACTGTGTTGTTAGAATAACTGCTTTTTTCTCCAAGCTCACGTCTTCATTCACCTCCAGCTAAAAATGACCACTCAGCTTTACGTCTTACACCACTACACGTCACTTCCGGCACAATTCTGACTAATGCTGATCTTCCCCGAGTACCCCTTATTATGTAGATACAGGTTCCTTAAAAGGTCATAGTGGGACTCCAAACATATCAGGTACTCTACAGTGCTACTAATTCGTGATTATCATATGCTTAAAGAAATAGGTAGCTTGCCAATCATTCTCCAGTACATATTTATATTTTTTGTTGTAAGGAGATTATTTATTTTTCTGGATTGAAGTTAATGCATTAACCTTATTTTAGCTGGGCTAGATAAGCAGTGAATCTGGATTAAATATTTATCTTGTGGATGTGGATGTACAAATGAACCTCGAAGTGAATAAGAAATTAAAATTCACAAAGTAGTGTAGTAGTCTTCTTCTGTAAAAATTGTGAAGGCAACATGTACGGTATAGAAACAGCAATTCTATAGGTAAAATCATTTAGCAAAGTCTATTGATCAAATTGTGCGTTTCAAATATAATTTCAAAGCAGACCATGTATAAGGGGTGTCGATGCAAGGGTTAACATTTTCAAGAAATTTTTTGTTTGTTTGTTTGTTTCTTTTATATGAAATAATTAATTTTTAATGTAAGAAATAAAAGTGTTTGTTTATTTCCATAATATTAAAATTAATTTTAACATAAAAGTTTTATTGCATTTTAGTGAATTGTGCACGTCATTGTATGCTTTGTTGCTGGTTGGAAATGTAAATATAGGCCAGAAATACAGCACAAATCGTACGTCAGAACTAATTCTGCCAAAACCCTTTTTTGCCAGACTGTCTGCATGTGTTCCAATAGCATGTGCAAATATTCAGACATATGTAAATTAATATAAATGAAAAAAAAATTACCATATCATATACAAACAGAGAGACAAATGGACAATGTTTTTGTAAATTACTTACCCAGATTCAAGATGTTCTTGGGTGTCTTTGTCTCTGACATCTGACCCTTCATGCGATTCACCATGATCCTCACCTCCCTCTGCCTAGAATACACAGTACATGAACGCAGTGCAAAAGAACTATAAACAAGGCAGCAAAGCTGTCAAATGTACAGACAATAAGCAGAAAGTAACAATTCACAAAATAGGGTACTGTCAATTCTGGTGCAAAAGTACATTGTGCTTAACTGCAAATTCAACGTCAAATTTTAATTATGCTCAACAGGTAATACCGATGTAAGTAAAATGTGTAACAAGCGTAAGGCTTCAGGCCCATGGGAGTTCAAATTCACACTTTGAAAATGGCATTATGAGAAAAATGAAAATGTCATACAAAATTGCATAAATTCAATAATAAATGATAACCCAATTGAGCTGGCTTTCTAATTTGAACTGCATGCCAATCCTAAAAATCATACTTGTAAGTTAAAAATAATAAAAAAAATTTTCATAATGTTTGTAGTAGCAGTGCAAAAATTTTTTTGTCAATTTTGATGTAACATTACATAATAAATAACAGAATAATTATCACCAATTTTTGATCATTGACTATTAATAGATGGACATGTAGAAAATTTGATTACCATTCGGCTTCATGTCCATGGGAGCTCTAAGTCCCACTATGAATATGCCAAAACGATAATAATGAATATTTCACTTAAATGTATAACTTCCAGAAAAAGAAGCCAATTAGACTGCTTTTCCAACTCGGGCTGCATTTTAGTCGTGGGTTTCTCTTTTAAAAGTTTGACAGTAAGTAACATGGTTTTCCCATAATGGTCATCATGGCAGCAGCACCGAAAATTGCGTTTTCTTCTATTTTGATGCAACATTACATAATGCTTAACAGCATAATGACCATCAATTTTTTACAATAAAATAAACGTATCATGGATTTTCAGAAAATGTGACTAGCATGGGTCTTCAAGCCCGTGGAGGTTCTAAGTCACACCTTGAAAATGCCAATATGTGAAAAATTAAATTTTTACAAAAAAAATTACCAAATAGACTGCATTGCCAACTGAAGCTGTATTTTAGTCCCATGTTTCTTTCCTGAAAGTTTGAGAACAGTAAGTGACATGGTTTTCCTTAAATGGTCATCATGGGAGCAGTGCCCAAAATAGGGGTTTCTTCAAATTTTGATGCAATATTACATAATGTTCAACAGCATAATGACCATCAATTTTTAATAATAAAATATTAGTATCATGGATATTCAGAAAATGTGACTAGCAAAGGTCTTCAGGCCCATGGAACTTCAAAGTCACAACTTGAAAATGCCAAAATGTAAACAAGACAGCAATGTTCTGAAATGTTTTTTTTCCAGTTTTTTTTTTTTTTT